>JACCGJ010012910.1:0-12322 GCA_013407085.1 Atriophallophorus winterbourni
TATGACGTTTATTATCAGTTCACTTAGTTTTTGAATACTGGATTCCATTCCATTTAGACGCGTCTCAATATCATATTCAGGGGTTTTCGTCAACGAGGCTGACGGTGTTGATTTGGCCTTGCAAACCAGACACACATAACAAACGCCAGGGCAATTATCTCCATTAATAATAGATACTAAATCCGAGGTCAGCGATTTGTCGCATTTCGCATGAACTTTCGACAAACAATCGTAACACGTGACAGACTTTGCCTTAGGACTTACCGACTTTCGGCAAACCGCACACATGCACCCCGGTGCGCTTTGTTTTCGTTTCGGGGTCATCCGGTCAGGGATATGAGCAGCACTGTTCAGTGGTTTGTGCACAAGCATTGGCTCGGTCGAGCGATCGATGATGAATATAGTGTGCGCGACAAAAAATTCAGTGTTCACGGTCAGGGATATGAGCAGCACTGTTCAGTGGTTTGTGCACAAGCATTGGCTCGGTCGAGCGATCGATGATGAATATAGTGTGCGCGACAAAAAATTCAGTGTTCACGAAAAAGAGCAAAACCAGAATTTAATCCGGTGATACTCTTCAGTAGTTGATCGCACGATGTTGAAAGTAGGACCAGTCGACGGCGAAGAATAAGATCTTTTGAATGACGTTAATCCCTTTGAGGACGTGAAGAGTATTAACAGAGTTGCACGCGTAAATCCAATATTGGAAAATCACGATAAATCCCAATTTGCTCGTATTATCGAATACCGCTACGAGAGTGGTATATCCAGAAAGCTGAGTTCGAGAGGAGTCCAACAACGTATAATATATCCGCGTAAGAGTAAGTTTAAGAACAGTATATCCTGATAATCAGGAGCTCAAAATTATGCGACCGCACGGCACGTCGTCTCTGCTACAACATCCGCGTCCATCATAACAATTTGACGACGGGACAATTCATCATGCAATATCACATACTGGTTAACTCCTCACTCCCGCATGAATGACGATTCTTGTCTGTCTAATTTTATCCAGGATTCAGTGGCCCTTGAGACCCTAAAAAAGAAATAAACAAGTGTGCTTTCGAGATAACTCGGATCAGAGTTTTGGTTGTTTTGATTGCAATGTGAAGGAGATTCTCTTTCAATCACACAGGAATATTTAGACAATTAACCAGGAAATCCAAAGATAATCTGACAAGCTTATGTTGGATCACGTACTGCAGGGTTAACACACTTCAATTATGGTTTCCATGGCTAACGAAGGACGGTATTGCTGCAACATTTATACCACCACGCAATAAACAGGCCATACGAGGAGAGGATTGCAACTCGGAATCTATTTGACTTTTCGTACCGCCGTGTCAGGAGTGATTCAATCCTCCTGTTTAACATTCTGTATACAGCGAATCACCAAATTCAAAACGTACTCATTCGGCAAGAAGCACGTGGTATCAGAATTCACGGCTATATGTTAACCACATTGTACATCAAATTGGCAAAGGTTCTTCTCTGCTGTCCGAGTTCGTTTTGTCTGGAACTTTCTGCCTCCCTAATCATTTGTTTATCAGGGCTGAACTTGTCAAGAATATGCAAACCAAGAACGAACTCGCACATCAGTACACAAGCTGAATTTCCATACCCGATTATAACTTTTAGGTTTCTGAAATCTTGTGTACGATTAGAGTTCATAGCAACGCGCCGTGCGGTCGCATTATTTTGAGCTCCTGATTATCAGGATATACTGTTCTTAAACTTACACTTACGTGGATACATTATACGTTGTTGGACTCCTCTCGAACTCAGCTTTCTGGATATACCACTCTCGTAGCGGTATTCGATAATACGAGCAAATTGGGATTTATCGTGATTTTCCCATATTGGATCTACGCGTGCAACTCTGTTAATACCCTTCACGTCCTCAAAGGGATTAACGTCATCGGAAAGATCTTATTCTTCGCCGTCGACTGGTCAAACTTTCAACATCGTGCGATCAACTACCGAAGAGTATCACCGGATTAAATTCTGATTTTGCTCTTTTTCGTGAACACTGAATTTTTTGTCTCGCACACTATATTCATCATCGATCGCTCGACAGAGCCAATGCTTGTGCACAAACCACTGAACAGTGCTGCTCATAACCCTGACCGGATGACCCCGAAACGAAAACAAAGCGCACCGGGCTGCATGTGTGCGGTTTGCCGAAAGTCGGTAAGTCCTAAGGCAAAGTCTGTCACGTGTTACGATTGTTTGTCGAAAGTTCATGCTAAATGCGACAAATCGCTGACCTCGGATTTAGTATCGATTATTAATGGAGATGATTGCCCTGGTGTTTGTTATGTTTGTCTGGTTTGCAAGGCCAAATCAACACCGTCAGCCTCGGCGACGAAAACCCCTGAATATGATATTGAGACGCGTCTAAATGGAATGGAATCCAGTATACAAAAACTAAATGAACTGATAATAAACGTTATAAAGACACCGTCGTTACCCGTCGTTACTGCCGAAGAGCCGGTAGATAATCCATCATACTCAACTTTACCACCAAACCAATCAATGGAAAAGGTTGAATTCTTGCAGCACAGCACCCAGCAGAGTGTTAAAAGCGTCTTAAAGCCGAAAACGTTCACATCGAAGGCCCCATTAGCGAAAGTTGCCTCGAAAGGAATTTCTCTTAGTGTTATCTGCACCAACGTGCCAGAGTCGACTGAGACGTTATTTTCGAATAGACATCAGAATGATTTGGCTGAATGGTTGAAACTGTGCACTCGCATGAATCTCAAAGCGATCCACCCGGTTTCGTTGATTCGCTTGAGTCGTCCTCCCAAAGCGCTACACCAAGATAAGCCGCGGTTGCTCAAGGTAGTAGTGCAAAATGAGAAGGATTAGAAGATGTACTTCTGTCGACATACTTGCTACGAGACGACATGGAAAATACATCTCGTGTATTTGTTGATGTGCCCTGGTCGGAACGGGCAAAATCGCCACCGCAAGGTAACCCAAATAAAGCAAACGATCGTAACAAGCGCACCCTTCTTCTCTTAAATGTCCCAGAAGATGCCACCAGTTTAGATACAGATACAAAGTGTAAATCCAACCACGACCTACAACAGTGGAGATTTATCAGTAATGCTATCCAAACCACCAATGTAACGGTTATCGATACGTTCCGAATCCCAAAGTCATCGAATTACGAAGGTAATGGTCCACGACCCCTTAAACTGACACTTTTGACCACCACTATGGTGAACACCGTGCTTAACAACTGGAAACAGTATCGATACAAAGTTCCACGAGAGATCAAAATTGTCAGTAAACACCTGAAAACCTGCTCTATCGTGGAAGTTGCCGGACCCGTTGGTACTGAGCACAGTGATGCCGGGACTCCTGCTCCAAAAAACGGATGTCGACCGACTCTATCGGAGTCGGTGATGTAATATACCCATTAACACGAGGCCCACCATCTTTGACACGTACTCAACTTACCTGCTCAAATACTCATCATCCAACACTTTTATCAAGATCTACCATCAAATGTTTATACACCAACGCACAATGCTTGATAAATAAGTTACCCGAACTAATCGAGCTTCGTCAAAAATATTCACCACTCCTGATAGCCGTAACGGAAACTTGGTTCAATCAGCAATTAGTTGAGGAGGAAATTTCCATTCCAAACATGTTTCTTTTTCATCGTACTCGAATGGATCGTGGAGGAGGAGGTGTTGCTATTTACTATGATCAACACCTCACGTTCAGAGAAATCACGGATAATGATTTGATACTGGAAGATACACTTTGGTGTTCACTTGAATTAGCAACAGGTGAAAACTGTGTTGTTGGTGTGATTTACCGACCACCGTCAGCAGACGAAGCATACAATGCTAGTTTAATTGAGAAAACTCAGCTGGTTGTTTCCAGATATCAAAACAACGTCCTGATCATGGGTGACTTTAATCTCCCGAATTTACTAAAAAGCGAGATTCCACCGGTGAACTCTCTTGATCATCTATTCTACAAAATGTTCAACGAAATTCCTTTATTCAACCACATCTCAAGCAGCACTCGCTTCAGAGGCACAAACACACCGTCCATTCTCGATCTTGTTTTGACTAGCGAGGAAAATGTCATCGAGGATATCCGTTATGAAGCACCTCTTGGAAAGAGTGATCATGTAGTCATTGTTTTCGACTATATATCTGAAGCGATAAGAGCAAGTGATGCTCAGAAGTTGATAAGAAAAATCGATACGGTTGCATTATCAATGTCTCTTCAAGAAGTCACCGACTGGGCACCGATTAGCACTGATGTCCAACAATGCTGGTCATCGATACTTCAGAAAATCAACCGAAAAATAGAACTCCACTCAAAATATGTTTCAAAACAACTGAAAAAAGGATTCAAATTCGTGATCCGGAGTCGAACACGGAAATGGATAAAGGTGAGAAACTGTGCGTGGAGAAGCCACATACTGCATTCAACAACTGAATCTTGGGAATCTTACCGTTTGTTGAGAAACAAAGTTACTAAACTTGTCCAGGAGGATAAAGAAAAGTATCAAATGAATCTGATGGATAAAATTGAACGAAATCCGAAGCTCCTCTTCCAGATCGTGAACAGAAAGGCCAGGGTAAAGCCAGGTGTTTCCGCTTTACTTACTACAACTGGAACTACATCCACAGCTCTCGAAGCCGCTAACGAACTCGCTCAATTTTACTCTAGAGTGTTCTACCCTAACGAGCGCGTATCCTACGATATACCTGCATTCAGGTCGCAGAATACAATACACGAAATCGTTGTGAAACCCGAGAGTGTCCTGGTAAAGCTACGCGGGTTAAATACAAAAAATCCCCGGGTGCTGATGAAATAACACCATTCATCCTAAAGCAATGCGCCCATGCTCTATTCTCACCACTCTCTGACCTTTTCAACCTGTCCTTGAGTTGTAGCACGGTTGCTAATGACTGGAAATGTGGACTAATCACTCCGATATACAAAGGAGGGAACCGATCTGATGCGTCTAACTACAGACCAGTCACGTTGTTGCCAGTGGTCTCTAAAGTTCTCGAACGACTTGTGGCCGACGAACTTATCAAACAGTTGGAACAAAATAAGCTTCTTTCCATCGCACAGCACGGATTCAGGACAAGACACTCCTGTCTCACCAATCTTCTCATAACTCTTGATAATTGGACTCGAGCCGTGGACGATGGATGCCCTATCCATGCGTGTTACTTGTACATGTCTAAAGCTTTTGATCGTGTTAACCACAGCATACTGCTACAAAAATTGGAGCAGCTCGGGGTATGCGGCAGATTATTGGCCTGGATAAAGGACTACTTGACTGGTAGAGTTATAAGGGTTAGAGTTGATGGGGCACTATCCAGCCCAGTAGAAGTTACAAGTGGCTTACCTCAAGGCTCAGTCTTGGGGCCAATACTCTTCCTCGTGTACGCGAATGATATACCTGAAATCGTACGCAGAAAAATCATTTTATTTGCGGATGACATCAAAGTCTGGACTAGCATACGCACCATAGAAGATTGCCAAATTCTCCTAAAAGATCTCGAAGCACTTCATAATTGGTCCTTGCGGAACTGCTTACCATTCAACATCCAAAAATGTAAAATGTTGAACATCGGTAAATCATTCGAATTCTCATACTCTCTGGGATCTCAGCAACTTCCATGGGTTACTGAAGAGAAAGACCTGGGCGTGTGGATTAGCAGTAACCTGAAGTCTTCACGGCACTGTTCTGTTGTATACAAAAGTCCTGCCAAATCTTAGCATTGCTCAGAAGGATCTTCGGTCGTTTCTCAAAGCAGATACTCCCACGTATAATTAACACCTATATCAGACCAACAATGGAGTATGCTGTTCAAGCATGGTCCCCATGGTTACAAAAGGACATGACCTTGCTGCAACGGGTATACCACCGCGCTACAAAACTGGTGACCGGTCTATACAACAGGCCCTACGAGGAGCGGATTGCAACACTAAACCTCTTTGACTTTTCGTACCGTCGTCTCAGGGGTGACTTGATCCTGCTTTTCAATATTCTGCATACAGTGGATCACCCACTCGAACACCTGTTTCATCGGCAAGAAGCACGTGGTAGCAGATCGCATGGATACAATTTAATTATTCCACACTCCATATCAAATTGTCGAAGGTTTTTCTTTGCTGTCAGAGTCTGTTTTCTATGGAACTCACTGTCCCCACATATAATTTGCGCCTGAACATGTTCAAGGCTGAACTTGACTAAACCCAACCTTGCACCTGAATACACGTGCTGACTTTCATTGTGTATAAAACATTTGTGTTGTTTTTATGAATTCCCTATATTTTTAATCTGTGGTTACTGTAAAGTATTTACTTTTTGGACCATTAAAACTTTGAATTACTTTGAATTACTTTGAATTAAAACTTTGAATTACGAAATATCGGATTTAATAATAATTTCAGGAATACTCTATATACAATGAAATTATCCTAAACATCAGAGGCTTGCATCGTGATATTCGTGTGTTTGATTCTGTCGAGATCTTGGAGTAAAAAACGCACTTGTGACCATCCATCAGACTTCAAACTGAAATAAAACATGAGGGCGAAAACATCATATTGGTCATTTAGCCAAATAATTGAATAATCGATACATCGCTTGTATAAGAAATACTCAGCAACATGGTCCCCTTAATCAAAGCGAAGTTAGTATTCATTCAGAAATCCATTGTGTACTGTGAGCCAGTCTCTACTTGTTTACGTGTTGAGTTGTGTTTCATAAATTATCTTGAAAATTTGCCCTCGTTGTACGAACCCTATGTTACAGTGGAATACAAGTATAACTTTGTTTGCCACTGTTTCAAGGCTCAAGGAACCCGATCTTACTGTCTCCACCTGGCGACGGCAAACAGCCAGGAACCGGTAGTGGTGTATATGGGATGGGGATGTGAGCAACACATTACTTTGGTCATTCATAAGCCCCTTGAGTGCTTGACCAAGAATCACTATGTGATTCTGTGTTTGAACATCGTGGTTCGTTGTACGAACCCTATGTAACAATGGCATTCAAGTATAACTTTGTTTGCCCTCAACTATTTTTTCATCCCCTCCCGTTCAAGTTCGAATGTTTCGGTGAGCGAACAGTCCAATTTTGTTTGTCCGACAATTCGGTAACTTGTCTACGATCTGGAGTAATCCATAAATTGTCACATTTCTTTTCTCAAATTTTGAAAAATCGTTACATGGCCAGTAAAAATTCTCAGTGTGGATTTTATTTTCCACAGACAATAAATGCCCACCGCAAACAAAGAAGAAGAATTCTTTAATGGTTGACTCTGCCAAATGTGTTCGAAAATGAAGAAGGAAATAGCTTTATTTATTTGAACAAATTTTCACCAAATAATAATTTTACCACACCAATAACAAAAATACAATGTACAAAGATAATGTACAGAAGATAACTTCGGAAACTTCGGATTGCCACTCTGAATTTTCAAATTCGTCTAACAGCCACAGTAAACGTTGTGATGGTAATCGACGAAATTTCAGCCTAAAAGACTTTCAAATCGTGCTTTTTTCAGGATTCATTAGAAATTTCTTCAACCGGTGCTTTAAAAATTCCGTGTTCTAAAACATTAAAATACATCACATTTAAAGCGTGTGGAGCGTAGAATAGCCTTGGTTAAATGCTGAAAAAATTAACGTTAAAAAAGTTACTTGATAATTGAAAATGTGTGGAAAAATAAATTTTTAGCATGGCCGATTTAAAGGACAAGCAATTGTCAATTTGAGATATTTGAACGCTTAAAACTTGTTCAGGAATTCAAAATGTGTTTTCCAACAACTACATTGATGTATACTTTCTTATTTACGCGCGATCAAATTACGAACCTGATTTGATTCAAGTTTCCAAAAATTTCCGCTGCTCAAATTTACCCAACATGTTTCTATCGAACATTTCAACGCGACTAATTTTTAATAATAAAATTTAATATTAGGTGTTGGAAAACGTAACAACTTGAAATATTTAGACCTGTATTATACACCACAACAGTCACCATTTACAGTCAGTTTGCTCCCTAGGTAGACTGTATCTGTGATGATGAGGTTAGGAGAAGGATCAGGAAGGCGAACCAAGCATTCTGCATGTTGAATTCCATTAACACGAAGATCAGACTCTTCAAGAGCAACGTTCTGAGTGTTGCTGTATGCATCGGAATGCTGGAAGACGACCGCTGCCAATGAGCGCAGAATGAACGTGTTTCAAACTAAGTGCTTGAGAAGGATTCTACGGATTTTTTGGCCACACACCATTTCGAATGAAGAGCTCCTGAGAAAAACTGGTCTGGAGGTGGTATCTACCGTAGTCAAAAGACGACGGTGGAGATGGTTCGGTCATGTCTGCAGGTTGGATCCCAGTTCGCATACGAAGGTAGCCATTTACTGGCTTCCGCAAGGTAAAACGAACAAGGGGACGGCCAAAGGAAACTTGGCGCAGAACGTTTGAACGCGAACTACATGCCAAGAATTCGGCCTGTGCCAGGCACTGCAACGGAAGCAGCGGCAAGACCGGAACTACTGTCGTGGGTTTGTCTTCGCCGCATGTGCCACCCGGCATGGAGAGTACTGAGTGCGTGAGTATACACTACAAACCGGTTGCTGGCTGTATTTTTCATCACCATGGAGACAGTAATATGAGTTTACTGAGCACTTGTACAGATGCAACGTAGTAAACAAGTTTGCTTGAATAACCACTGTTATCAGATCGCCACAAACAAACTTTGATACTTTATTCACATATTCACACACACAGTTGTTCTTCGCCAAACGACCAAACCGTCACTGGGGAATAGTTTCTTTCACGGAAACTAGCTGCCTGCTACGAGCCACGAGAATCTTCTACCGGGAGTGACGAGCGTTTACGAATCGATCCCAAATCAGAACAATACGTCAAATAACGCTGTACTATATTGACAAAGGCGATTGAAAAGCAAAATATAACAAACCTCAACGGTAATCGAATACAGGTTTTCAATGCAAACCCAAAGCGTCCAATAAACGGAAGTCCAACAACTCAGTTGAGAGCACAAAAAATTACCGGTTTGCAATAACGGTAAACACGGGTAACGGACAAATCAAAATGTGCGGAAACCGAAGTGCAGTTAAACAAAGGGAAAATGTTCGGGAAAGAAAACGCACACAGATTTAACATTTAGTTTAAATGTTATTTTCAATATGAAGAACAAACAAAAAATATCACTGGAAAATTATGACACAAAAACTTGATAAAAAACACGGGTGTAGGGTGGGAATAAATGTCTTCATTTCGTTTGATCTTGCTGGACCGAAAGAGGAATTTTCTAGACATCGACGCGGATTCATACACCGCCCACCAAAATTCCTCAAAATCTGAAAAGCAAGTAGAGACACAAACAATGAACTGCGGGGCTCTCATCTACCTGGCTACCTGGCCCGTGTACCTGCGCAACCCATGACAGCGGCTCGACGATCAAATGTTTGGTGGTATCTCTGGAGTTGGCAGACCCGAAGACCCGCCTCCCACCTAAAACATTTGCCTTCAGTGTAATCAACGTTCGTCTTCGCATGCAACCGGCAGACTGAATGCTTGGTGGTATTTCTTGGGTCAGCAGATCCGAAAACCCGCCTCCCACCTTAAGCACCAGCCCCCGGGCCCGACACCCCAGGTACACCCTATTCCCCACCCTACCGCTACACTACTCGGCACCCTCAAGCAAACATAGCTTCCTAACGTCACGCTCCAGAATTCCTGCAGATGAGCGCACGGTTACTCTTCGAACTAATCCATCTCCACTATCGTTACATTCGAGCACCAACCCTAGCGGCCACTTTTCCTTTGGGACTTGGTCACTCACTAGCAGTACGATATCGCCTTTCTTCAAGTTTCTCTCTGGCTTCAACCATTTTTGCCTTCTTTGCAAGGTTGGGAGATACTCCTTGATCCATCGATTCCAAAAGATCCCAGTGAGATAATTTACTTGCTTCCACTGACGCGTATACCGATCACGTAAACTAGCATCAGAAGGGATCCCCATGTTGCTTCCCATCAACAGAAGATGGTTTGGAGTCAGAGGTCCATCGTCGCGGCTATCCAATGACGGTGGCACCAAGGGTCGATCATTCAATATACGTTCTGCCTCGCACATAAAAGTATGCAAACTTTCGTCCGTCAACGTCTGCGCATTTACTATGGCGTTTAAAATATTTCTGATTGAACGCACCATACGTTCCCAAACGCCGCCTCTATGACTAGAACTAGGGGGGTTAAAGTGCCATTGGATATGATGAACAGCTAGACGATTAGCGATCACGTGGTTATCGAGCCTTTGAATGTGCTCTTTCAGCTCTCGAACGGCCCCTACAAAATTCGTGCCATTGTCGCCGTAAATTTCAACGGGTTTCCCTCGCCTGCTAACGAAACGCATCAGTGCCATGATGAACGAATCGGTAGTGAGCGAGTGTGCAACTTCAATATGAACTGCTCGAACACGTAGACAAGTGAAGACACAGCCATACTTTTTCTCAATCGAACGACCACGTTTGACTGGGAAAGGTCCAAAATAATCCAAACCAACCGATTCAAAACAACGCAGTCCCTGCTGAATTCGAGCCAATGGAAGTGGAGACATCATCTGCTTACACTCGACTGCCAGTCTTTTACGACACCGGGTGCACTTCCCTATCACCCTTTTGACTGTGCGACCCCCTTGAAGTATCCAAAATTGTCTGCGTATTAAACTCTGCACATGAACCATGCCACAATGACCTTCAATTTCATGAAAATACCGGATGATGAGTTCGGTGACAGTATGCCGCGAGGGTAAGATAATTGGAGTACGAAAAGCCGCAGGATAGCTGGAATAATTTAAGCGTCCACCAACACATAATACTCCATCCAGGACTATCGGGTTCAGCTTGGCGAATCTGCGATGCCTCAGGCACTTCTTGTTCTGTTTCGTTTCATAGTTTGCAAGCTCATCAGCAAACACTTCCTGCTGCACGAACATGATTACTTTTCTTTCTGCATTTCGCAGTTCAGATACGGTGATTGCAGACAGTGATCTCAACGAATTCCGCTCCGGTGGCTTCAGTTTGAGGTAACCAACAAACCTTGTCAGCTATGCAATACTCCTGAGCAACTTCGACCAACTAGAGTGATAGTTGACGACAGCATTCAAACCATATTCTAGTGAGCTATTTGCCGATGTTATATTAACCCTTTTGTATTCTGGTTCCGGAGAATGAACTGTGTTTGTATCCAGGTTCAGAAATTTTCGCTCTGGCCATACAACAGGGCCTGTCAACCATCGCTCCAACTCAACTTTCGAACGTATGCCCCTTGAAGCCAGGTCTGCAGGATTTTCACCTGAATTCACATGACTCCACTGTGATGGATCGGTATACGTGTGTATAATCGCTAGACGGTTGGCGACGAACGTAGAGAATCTATAAGTAGTGTCGCATATATAGTGCAGGACTATCATCAAATCAGTCCAAAAACAGATTTTAGAGAAAAGTTCCGCCATTCCTTCCTTTAACAACTCACTGACACGTACAGCCAATACTGCAGCATTGAGCTCGAGGCGGGGAACAGTGACAGTTTTCAAGGGAGCTACTCTGGATTTTCCAAAAAGAATACAGCTTTGACATTCGTTTGCACTTGAAATGTTTTTAGCGTATGCTACAGCTCCGTACCCTGTCTCTGAGGCATCGGCGAATATATGCAGCTCGAAGTTACATTGAGAGTTGTTATCGGCACATCTGATACATCTTGACACAGATACGGTTTCAATGACGTTGACTAACCGCAACCAATCGTTCCAACAGACTTCATCAGCCCCACAAATAGGTTGATCCCATCCAAGACCCGATTTGCAGAGTCTTTGAAGTAGCATCTTAGGGGGAAGGCAAAGTGGAGACAAAAGCCCCAACGGGTCGTAAAAGGATGACACAGCCGATAGTATACCACGACGAGTCATTGGCCTCTCGGGTAGGTTGAATCGAAATTCAAAGACGTCGCTATCCGCGTTCCATTGCAAACCCAATGCTCCATGCACATGATCGTATGAATTACTCATATTGACCGTAAATGGGGCACAATCTGAACTCGGCAGGTCTTTTAACAAACGTTTATCGTTTGACACCCACTTCCTTAAATGGAAGCCGCCTCGAGAAAGCATATGTCGACATTGGTCAACGAATTTCTTGGCGACAATAGAGCAGTCAAATGATACCAAACAATCCTCAACATAAAAATTTTCCATAACAGCACGTTGGGTAAATTCATCATAATCACCAGCGA
>JACCGJ010012913.1:0-32764 GCA_013407085.1 Atriophallophorus winterbourni
TCCTGTTCTTTTTTCTTCCTCATATCTGTCTAGGCCTGGGCAACCTGACAGTATGTTAGCCAACGTGCAGTCTCTGATGGACGGCACTTTGCCTGGATCAGGCTTGTGCTTTCATACCATACCATACCGTTGGCCAATCAATTTAGCACGATATTAGCCGCACAGTACAGATATGTATGAAAGCACAAGCCTGATCCAGGCAAAGTGCCGCACAGTCAGAGACTGCACGTGGGCGAAGATACTGTCAGGTTGCCCAGGCCTAGACAGATATGAGGGAGGGGGGATAGAAATAGTAGTGAGACTCTAGCGTGTTTCAGCATGCAGCTCACTACCGGTGGCCAATCAATTTAGCACGATGTTAGCCGCACAGTACACAAATGCTGCACGATTGCACATTCGTGCGAATGGGTTGAGAAATTATCAACTTTCCCGGGCGCTTTCACATTCAAAAGAGAACTGTGATGGCATTGAGTTGTTGTATGCAGCGCTTACTCGTGGCAACCAATTAAGCACCTTGTCAACAGTATAGTACAATGAAACATCCTGTAATGAACCAATCCAAATGATAGGAAGCGCAAGTACAAAAGGTCACAGCTCTTTTCCTTATAAGTTTGAAACCAGGAAGTCGAACCTCGGGCTGATCACATCGATTGGAGATGTTCTCGATAGTGGGCAATAACGGCTACATTGTCAAAAAACAGCAGATCACGGATTACTATATCTCTACCTTGATTTACGCGATCAAAACGTTCGGGTTTAAAAGTTTACCATCGCATCACGTGCGTATGTAAATGCCTTTTGTAGTGGTCCACAAAGCGTAGTAATGGTGAGCCACCGGTAGTGAGCTTCATGCCATTCTCTCGTTCTTCTACCAGTCTAGACGTGACCAACCTGACAGTACCTCAGCCCACCCGCAACCTACGACTGTATCCCGATTCTAGCCTCGAGATTTCATACATACAATAGAAATGCATGGAAACTCACTGTCGAATTGAATTGCCTTGCCACGACGAATTGCACTCGGGCACCTTTTGACAAGCGGCCGCCGCCGCCTTAATCAGCAAGTCGGTCAATGTGATCTTTGGTGAGGCATGGGTCTCTTTGGTCGCTTTCTTCTCAAACGTTGCGTTCACATGATCCCGCACTTTGAGCAGCTCGTCTACTTCAATATCCATGGTCAGGTAGTAATGCGGGATGGTCAGTTGGGATTCAGTCATTTGTTGAATGGAAGCCTGTGGGGCAATGTCATACACGAGTGAACATTAAAAGTGCGTGTTATTAAAAATAAACATACCAACTACTCAACGTTTCAACGAGTATGCCACTGATGGGTAAGGTTGGAATGACCAACCTGTTCAATCGAATGTGCCCATATACACGCAGATGGGGTGAAAATGGGAAAATCCACCCCCACTCCTAACTAAGCAATTTTCGGATGTACAGTGGTCAACATCATCAGCAGGAACATCATTACATCGGTAGAAGTTCCGAGTGCTTGACTGCCATACGACCATAACTTACTTTTAATTTTGTGCGACTATTTCCTCCTGGAGGATGAGTCGGCTTCAATGAAGGTTCTTGGGGATTTGGGTACAAAGCGGGGTCCCCAGCACAACTCGGCGTTTGTTCGAGTCAGCTTCTCTAGCGTTTGCACAACCAAGTGCGACGTGCAAGGCAGCAGGAAGTTGCCAGAAAGAGGTGGTGTGCACCAACTAACCGTCTGCCAGACTCTGTTTCAGATTTTTCCTCAGGGTTTTCTCCCGAAGCCTTTCCCGCGATCGGGTATCCCGCAAGGCAGCGGAGGTTTAAAATCAGGGTTTTCCCTTCCCTTAGATGAAATGCCCTCCCGGCTAACGAGCTCCATCTGCCCGAAGCAAACTGGTTTTCAGGCGCCAGTCACTCGCCCTCGCCCCTTCTCCTGTTGGTAGAAGCAGTTTCGCCGGGCTCGGGGAGCCACTCGTGCAGGCCAGAAGCTGGACTTGGTTGTCAGAGGCTATTTGAGACGCATACCATATGGGAGAATTTTATAGACAGTGGGAGCTTATCCCCACTGCCACCCCCGGCTATGACAACCTTTGGAGCACATACAATTCTAAAGTGATAAGCAACGGTGGAGTCTAAAAAGCTACCTAAAGATTATGCTCAGACACACTGGGATGAGGTGTCGACACCACGAATGAAAGAGGCGTTTAATCACATGTTTTGAGCGAGTAGAGCGACATCAGCATGACATCAGGGCTTGCAGCTATCACCATCTCGCATCATAACATGTTTTCAGTATCACTTCAGTGGACAACAAACACTCTACAAGACAGCCAGTTAATGAGATTTTGAGCCACATCACAAAGGGTAAGAAGCAACTTCGAATTTTGATCTTTCGGACCCTAAACCGAAAGACGGATGTGCAATTGTGCACCGTGCTAAATTGATGTGCCATAAGTATTGAGCTGCATGCGAAAACACGCAGAAGTCCGATTGTCAAAAGAAAACCCCCAAAAAACTGTACAGGGATGGAACCTAAAACGCTACTGAACTTGTTGTGAACGAGTAGGGCGACATCAGCACGGCAGCTTTGTATTCACGCATTATAACAAGCTTTCAATGCCACACCGCGTAACAACATACAGGATTAATCAAACACTGCAAGAAGACACCTGGAACAATACCACCACTGAATACGATTTTGAGCCAAATTGCTGAAAGTAAGAAGCTAACGCAAATTGTGATATCTTGGATCCCATCCCGGTCGCCCCAACTGCAGTTAGTTTAACAACTAAGGCCTTGATCTGCATGAGCCAAGTTAGAGTCTGGCCTGCTTTCCCTTTTTTCACGCGCTTGCTTATCTGCTATTCCTGCCTCATATTGCCTGGCACTTGTCTGGCTTCAGACTTGTGATTCATGATGATGATGATGATTAGAGTCTGGCCACTCTTAAAGCGACTCCATTCCCAGTTTGGACTGGCAAACAAAACCGCGTTAGGAAAACGATGATTTCCCATATACCATATGTGGTCTAGGCAGCGGGGTCAATGCATTTTAACTCGTTTTTCGATGTCTACGTCGTTACCGAAAATTCTTATTACGGATAGTTGCGTTACGTATTCGGTCATATCGGTGCTTTCCGTGGGGGTGCAGAGACAGCGAGTGTCGAAGACGCGCAGACGTCACATTTCTTCAGAACTTGGTTGTAGGGCGTCGGTTGCACGCCAGCATTATAGTCTCTGTCTTTCTGACTCTTTGACGCCAGAGATGACGGAAGTTACAAAAAGCTACCGTAGCTTTGAAAATGCGAGCTGAAATCTCTTTATTTAAACACGAGTTGCTAGTAATGCAACTACACAGATAGGTAAAACAGTCTACAGTCGCAAGTTCCTCATTATTAAGGCATAGTGATGTTTCGATCGGATTAATATCCTGTAACAAAACTTGGCACTTGGAAGGTGTAAAGCGCATACCGAAGGATGGCATGATATCACAAAGGCGGCCTACAGTAGACGACTGAGTATCCGTATAGGAATCAAAGAGTAGAACTACGTCTTCTTTCTTATTGCATTCTATCTGAATGCTCGGTGTCGGCACGCCTGTACTACATGCATCTATTATAAAGAAAATTACAAAATTCAACATTGGAGAAATGGGACATCTTTGCTGTACACCACTGTTGTTGTTGTTGGCCTACTTCGGTCGATGCCTACCATAAATGCACATCACAATCGCATGAATTTTCACGTTCTACAGCTTTTTGAATGATTAAACACTCCAATTCGGAGGAACAATCTCTCCCGCAGCGCTGGCAACGATAGTCAGAACTCGGTTGTATTGCGTCAGTTGCACGTCGGCGGCGTGATCTGCGTTCAGCCGCCAAGAGCTGTATCTGCTCCTCTCCAGCATGCAGACGACGCTTTAAACAATGCCTCCAATGTGAGCGGTCAAGTGAAAGTTCTTCCCAACTCGTGGGGTCAATGCCAAGAGCTTTCATATCTCTTTTGTAAATGTCTTTGTACCGCACGTGCGGTTTGCCCAATGGCTGACTTCCTAATTGCAACTCACAACTAGTCGCACGAAAATTCCGGAAAAATGTATTTATGCTTGTATAGCATATACAAGTATTGCTTAATCGTACATCCGTGTGAGCTTGGTTACAAACTCCTCCAATAAAACTCTGGGAAGGGCCTTAGAAGATGGTTAATAATTCCGTGAATTAGTTTGCTTACTCATGTGAACTATGGATTACGGATGTGCAATCGTGCAGTATTTCTGTGCTGTGCGGCTAACACCGTACTAAATTGATTGGTCACGGGTAGTGAGCTGCATGCTGAAACACGCTGGAGTCTCACTACCATTTCTATTACTATTTCCCCCTCATATTTGTCTAGGCCTGGGTAACCTGACAGTATCTTAGCCCACGTGCAGTCTCTGACTGTGCGGCACTTTGCCTGGATCAGGCTTGTGCTCTCATACCATACCATACCATGGATTACATTATTCTATAAAATTTCGACCAAATCCGGTTATTCGTTTAAACAGCCAGTATGATCCCGAAACCGAGCGACAAATTCAATATATATATATATATATATATATATATATATATATATATATATAATAGATATGATATATGAGTATATATATATATATATATCTATATATATATCTATTATATAGTGGAACCCGGTTACAACGAATCGCTGGGGAGAGAGTAAAATGTTCGTTATAAGCGGAGTTCGTTGTAAGCGAGTTGCGACACTGACAGTCCAATCTCACGTTTTCTGAAGTAGCTGGCGATACTCTTTTGTTTGAGTTTTGACTTCGCCACTGCCTCGATCTCTCTCTCCACAAATTCAAGTTCTCTTTCGACGTCTCTTCCTTTTATTCTGAAAAATCTTCTGCAAAGATCAAGAGCACGCCTGGCATCTTTCACAGACGGAGTGTCTGACTGAGTGATTGCAATTTGTCATGAGTCTGTGATTACCAATCACAGAGAATTCACGTGATTTTCTTGTGCGTGCGTGCGAGTCAGTTAGCACACTGTAGGCCAGGCTGCCTGTGTCTCGCCAAGCTGTGTGTCAGTTCTATTCTTAACGCACTGCAGGCCAATTTTGACGGAGCGTTGCGGGTTAAAAGCCAGGCAAAGCGAGTTCGTTGTAAGCATGTACTTTATTGAACAAACATAGCTGTCGGGAAAGTGTACGGTGTTAGTAATAAGCGAGATTCGTAACGAACAGTTCGTTGTACGCATGTTTCAAATAAGCTTGCAGATAGGGAATTTATTTGGGAAATCATGGTGGTTCGTTATAAGTGGGAATTCGTTGTAAGCGAGTTAGTGTTTGTTGTCAGTGGTTCCACTGTATCTATATATATCATATATATATAGAGATAATAGAGAATATATAAGATATATATATAATATAGATATATATATATCTAGATATATTATATATATATATATATATATATTAGATATATATATATATTTGCACAATCTGATACAGATATGGTGCCGTTCAACATATACAATGAGATGTACAAAGCGAGAAGGGGGGGTACAATTCGGGTGGAAACAGTTAGAAAATAAACAGTGAAAGGGGAACAGTGGGTAATTTTTTGTCCATTTACACACATCATTTTTTGAATTTTTTTTTCAATTTTTTGATAAAGTTTTTGAACAGCAGAGAATGTCAGGGAGTAATAGAGATGATGCACTCTTTCCATTGATGTCGGTTCATTGCCATCGTTGCCAATGTGTCGAGCCATACACTCTCTCCTTCTCTTGCACCCCATCCAGGCAAGCGCGCTCGTCCAACCCTAGCTAGACCAGAAGTTAGCCTTTTCAAGCCACTCTTCCATGTTAGTGGCTGACCGCCAGCCACTTTTTTCCAGTCTGTACCAGCTGACGCATAAAGCGCTCGGCGTGGTAACCGTTCGGGTTTCATGCGCAGGACGTGCCCCAACCAGCGGAGGCGACGTCGGTTAATGGCTGTCTGAACACTAGTGCCGTAGCTTCCTAAGACGCGGCGCATGACCTCAGAATTGCAAACGTGGTGTTGCCACCGTACGTGAGCAATCCTATGCAAACAACGTTGGTCGAAAACCTCAAGCCTCCGAACATCTTCTGAGCGAACTGTCCAACATTAACTCCCGTATAGCAATACTGTCCTTACCGAGGTGGAATATATCCGTCCTTTAATTCCCAAGCTTAAATCACGTCTCTTCCAGAGGCACTTAAGTTTAGCGAATGTCATTCTGGCCTTAGCAATTCTGGACGTGATTTCCTTCTCTATCCGACCCCCAGCAACCACCAGACTTCCTAGGTATTTGAACTGCTCAACATGATCGAGAATCAGATCATTTATAGCAAAATTTGGCAGTTCACCAGACCAGTCCTGAAGGAGCAGACAGTTGAAGATTTGGACAGTGTACCATTTATCAGGTTTAAAAGTGATAATGATCTCAAGTCTGTCAGCTTACAAATACATCAGTGGGAACAGGCACGCTGAATTAAAGTGAAAAACACAACCGCGTTTAATCGTAAAAACGCTTAAATGCCTTCTCTGGAGAAGAATATGAAAAAAGTGCCAGAGTACAGTAACCGGAAAACTAGCAAAAATGAGTTTCCACGACTGCTCGCTTACCTGACGCATTCCACTCAGTGTTGCATCAGCGAATCCACCTACTGCTGGACGAGCTGACGATATTGCCGCGCCACTCAAGTCCGACGCACGGAACATACCACGGATTCCTGTTCCCGTGCCGGTCAATTGTGTCACATCGATGCCTTGTTCCGCGGCGAGTTTACGTGCCAGAGGAGAAACAAACACGCGCTGGCCACCGGCTGCTGCTTGTGTCGGGAGTTTGGTTGGAGGTGGCGCTGTCTGTGGAGTTGGTGCTGGCGGCTTCGGTGGTGGAGGTGGGGGTGGAGCGGTAGTAGCGGGTGGAGCAGCCGCTTCGGCCGGTTTCGCCGATGCCTGGAATAATTAACGCTTAGAACAACAACAATATAAAAAATCGAAATTATGATTACACATCCGTGCAGCATTTCTGTGCTATGCGGCTAACATTGATTGGCCAACAGTAGTGAGCTGCATGCTGAAACACGCTGGAGTCTGAATACCATTTCCCCCTCATGTCTGTCTAGGCCTGGGCAACCTGACAGTATATTAGTCCACGTGCAGTCTCTGACTGTGCGGCACTTTGCCTGGATCAGGCTTGTGCTTTCATACCGTCATACCATACCAGTCTACTCACTATTACCTTGGTCTTTACTGAATGGTGAGCGATTGCAAGCGAACGGAGTAGGAAATTGGTGATGCACATGCTTCGCGGTTGTCATTGTATTTTCGTATTATCAATACAAGTTAAACATCTTAGCAAAGAAATATCGTAGTGAAAACGTGTTACCGGAGGAAGTACCGACTGCGCATTCCCCCATATAAACGACCGAAGTACTACAGAGTGAAGAAAAAGTTAAACCTGTAATGTGACACAAATGAATAACAACACAGCTGCATTGCAAAGCCTGACACGTCAAGTGATATTGTAGGCTAAATCTCATTTCGCATCGATAAGCAACTGGCGCGAAAGCTAAAACCCAGAAGGGAATGGCTGTGTTTGTCGACAGTTACTGCTTGTTGTTAGTTGATGAAAACGTAACGTCGGCGGTTTACGATTGATAGACTGGCACAGTTCCGAGAGGTCTGGCCCATTCTGTTTTCTGTATTTGAAGTCATGCGAATACGCTATGAGCATCAACCGCAATGCAAGATGCTTCAATTCTCCAGGGCACTTAGCCAATACAGACAGCTACCTGATAGCATCATCATCATTATCATTACAGCTATGGCAAGCACCGAGTGGTTACAACTATGACACTTTAAAATCCTAAATCGTTGGGGAAGGGTAGGGGAAGGGATCAGATGCCAACCGTATTCTGGCTTTTTGCAATCATCACATGCAGCTAGTAGGATTATTTTCAGTTAGCTTTGGAACAGTGGGAAAGTAGTAAACAAAGTAATAGTGGAGGGCCACTGTTACATAGGCTTTTTAAAAAGATGGTTTTCGAACACAAAGTGATTCCAGGTCAAGCGACCAATAAGCTCTATAAGTGACAAATGTATAGTGTTGCTCACACACCAAGCACTAACACACGAAAACCGTCATTAGGTGGAGACAGTGAGAGTAGGTTCAGTGAGAAGTGAAACAGTAAGGAAGTAGTAGTGCGTAATGTTATACTTAAAAGCTAAAGTGATTTAATAAAATTTCGTGAACTAGTACAGCAATATGAGCACGATAGATTCTTTGCAGTTTTCGCTTTCATACATAATAACAAACAATCCTCATCACTCCACTTGACAACGTATAACAACACTCCAAGAAGATGTCTACAGCAAGATCACCACTGTATACGACTTAGAAGAGTGAGCAGCCAATGATCGTACGGACTCCAACCACCAAGACAGGTCCTCTAATAAGAGCGAGTTTAGCTGCCAAGGTTTTCACTCGCTTACGACGACGCTATTTCGAGGTAGGAGTAGAAAACGGAACCGCGTTTGAAAAACGATCATTTTCAACACGCAATACATGACCTGACTAGCAACGTTTATGCGTAATTTTATAATTTTTCGTGCACTCGTTTCCACCAAAAAACCGAAGAACACTCAAAAAGATTTATTTCTAGAGCCTCTAGCCAATAGCTACGGTTGATCCAGCATAAAGCGGCACTTGTGCTTGCTTAGCTTGAAGATGACGCCTCCAAAGAAAGTGGTCAAGAGCGAATTCTTTCCAGCTCGCTGGTTCAATGCCTAAAATTTTCACATCTCTTCTACAAACATCTTTGTTCCGCAAATGCGGCCAGTCAGAATCTCGACTTGATGATTTCAATCGCCATAGAGGGGAAATCTTTGAACACGACGGTTTTTTTCATTTTAACGACATGGCCTATCCAATATAGTCGGAACGGTGACGGTACAGTGATTATGCGTTGTAGACAAATTTTAAAGCAAACATTCGCCATTGGAACTCTCTCCCTCTACGATATATTCAAGCATCACAAGTTAATATGCACGAGCTTCGCTTTTTGGGACCTTTGGTTTGATTGCTGCTCCAAATGAAATCACTAACAGGCTGGATTCGTTGAAGCACATTAACGTCGTTACAATGAAACTGACTGTAGTCGGAGGGGCCCTTTTGCCAGTTTGGGTCCGCGTGATCCAATTTTCGCGATGGCTACTCACCCTTCAATGATTTGGCTAAAACCATGTTCGGTTGCGGTCTTGTTTGATCAATGTTGTCAAGTGAAGCATCTTGTTGTGATGTGGAAATGAAAATTGTAAGTGAACTATCTTGCTGATTACACTCTATCCAATTGCAAAATTTGTTTGAATGCATATTTGATACGAGCTTCAGGCACCTTATTCCATTGTATACGTGCTTACTGTTCTAGAGAGATCTTAGCAATCAGTCCTAACTCACTCCATTTGTTCCTTTACCGTGACACTGTTGTACAGAATTTAGCTTTCGGATCTCACTCATAATGTAATACTATCCATGAGTATGATGATGGTATAAATGCTAAATAACAAGGTGTACCTGTTCTACAAACATGAACAAATACTACAAAGTTAGGTAGTTGTATGAGGACGAAAGTGGAATCCATGTAGAAAACTCCGACACTCAATGACACCTCCGATAAGAAATGTATTCAGCCATGTTTTAAGAACGATAAAAGAGCACCTCAGTTTGTGTTAGCATGCATAGGCATCAGTTCTTATATCATCATCATTATGAAGCACGGGTCTGGAGCCAGAGAAAGTGCGAAACAGAGAACAAAGCATGAGAGCACGGAATCTGTCACTTTCCGGTATTTTCATAGATGTTTGTAGACATGAAACTAGCCCGTTGCCAATACCGAATTTGGTGCTGGCTTAGGGGGCCCCTCCAGTAGACTTTGGCTAAAAAGTCTGAACCACAAGGCAGTGGGTTGAGACCGTGTTTGTCTGACCTCGACCCATTGGCGTTACTGATATGAGTAGCTCTTTTGGCACTAAAAGACCATCCAGTATAACTCAATGGGTCATGGAGGTAAACAAACCATCGCACGAATAATTTCAATCGAACCAAGTTAGATGAAAGTTCCGTATGACGGTATCATTAAATAATTACAACTAATATTGCAAAATCCGATCGTGTGAATTCTCGCCCATAACTAGAGCCTACATAATACAAAATGTCGTGAGATCATTGATTTCTGCCGTGGACTTGTCTGACAATCTTGAATGGATGTAAGTACGAACTCATAGAAATAGAATAAATGAAATCGCCACAAAATGTATACGAAATAAAAATCGGTCGACTATGCACAGAATCAAAACGTTGTAAAGTCAGTAATGTTTCATAGATATTTATCACTGAGAAGCTTTATATAGGAACACGAAACTCTGAGCAAAATGTGATGATAGCAACGCGGCGAAGTCTAATGCATGGTAAAATTAAAGGCAACAGCAGCAACATGATGCATACGAACAAATAAAAAATCGCTGAGAAATAAAACGTTTCACTTACAGCTGGAACATCTGCAACATAATCTTTGAAAGAAGCAACACAGGCCGAATCTTCCACAATTATACAAAGCGGCTTAAAGTAAAAGTTAGGAAATACACCTACAGATCCGACAGGAATATCCTTGGTTCCAGCGGGCGCCAAAATTTTGGCAAGGAATCCCGCATCGCTGGCTTCAAATGACATTGTAGCTTTATCCGTTTCTATTTCTGCCAGGAGATCGCCTTCATTTACCTGGAAACAGAAATAACAGGCAGTAAAATTTACCTCATCCCCTTCGTTTTTAGCCCAGCTCACAACATTACCAGTCTCCATTGTAGGCGATAGATTAGGCAATTTTACAACAGTATGTGCCGGATATGCTGCAGATATTAGTAAAGAAAACGAACGTACAAGAGAAATGCGTAAGGGGAACTGCGAATAACGTTTTGTTCTTTAAACGATGGAGCATTACGCTACGCCTGTGAAAGTCAGAAAAATAAAACAAACTTTTGAAGGCATTGTTGTTCTATTATCTTTGGGAAACTGTGGAGGCATCGAACAGATGCTCTACATGCACTCCGAAGCAGCCTCGGGAAAGCAGGATAAACAATCCGCAATGCCATTTAAACTAGCGGTTTTATTGAGGTCAATGACTGAAAGTTTTTAGTGCAACCTAGAAAATACTTTAAACGACATAACATTGGAGAACACACCAAGGAAATATTGAGGTGCGTAGCAGAATTCTTGATGCACTGACAACCGCAATACGTTCTTTAAAATAAAATATACTGTGTGTCTGCTGAAAATCACCAATGGACTTGACTTACTTGACTGAATCCCTTGAGTTCCTGGAGGAACATAGGGCCTCGGCAACTTGTTTCCAGTTTGGTCTGTCCATAGCAGCCAGTTCGATGTCGTTCTAGTCAAGGCCACACTTGCGGATTTCCTCTTCACACGAGCGCTTCCAAGATAGCCTTGGGCGTCCGACCCGTCTCTTCCCGATTGGGTTCCATACCAGAGCATGACGCGTGATGTCATCATAAGGTTTCCGCAAGGTGTGCCTAACCCATCTCTACTTTTTTTACTAATCTGCTAGGCGATCGGGTCCTTAGCAGCAATCTGCCACAGGTCTTGATTCCTTATCTTTTGTGGCCATTTTACCCCAATAATTTGACGAAGGCAATTATTATGGAATGATTGCAAGCGGCCAGAAGACTTTGCTGTCACCCGCCAGGTTTCCTATCCATAGAGTAGCACGGATTTGACGTTGCTTCTGGATATACGGTGTTTCGTGCGTTTTGATAGAACCTTCGACTCCAAAATGGGTTTCAAAGCTATAAACGCGTATCTTGCTTTGCCAATAGACAATAGTCAATATTTTTACGGTAATAAAAGCTGATAGCTTGAAATGTGTGTACAGGGGGTCGCACAAACCGTGCTGAAAGCATACATAATGAGATAAAAAGTGAGGCAAATAGGCCTTATAGCGGGCTATGTTCGCGTATAACATACACCTTGATGGGCATTTGTGGGTTTTTATATTGAGAAGTGTCAGCTCAAAACACACACCCACCACGCCCTACAGTGCATGACGGACTTGCGGGCCTTCGCTTTGGCGTGAGCATCGTTGATTCTTGTGAGCTGTAAAGAAAAGAATGGAAAATGTTTTAGTCGGTTATGGCCATATGAGTGGTATGTAAGTATAGTGGGGTGGATTGGAATGGCAAAAGATATACGAATGTCACTCGAAAAATGATTGCCATAGGTGTTTGTCTAGGCGTTGCTTAAACGAGGACAGTGACTCTGAATCTACAAACTTCGGTAGGAGAGCGTTTTAGACACAGAATATGCGAATGGGTAGGAAATACATCGAACATTTCAATCGGCTGTTCTGATGAGCAATTTTGAGATTGTACCGAGGATGATTGTGACGATTGGATAGAGGTATCAGGGACTTGCAAAGGTGGTGGTTCTCTGTGAGAATGCAAAAGGTCGAAAGCAAATCTCCGCGGAGAAGTCGGTATCGGATTGAGGAGAGGCCACTATGTTTAGCCGTTTTTCTTATGCCATATTTTGAAAGCTTTTTTACTCGCCATTTTGGCTATTGGTGGGCGTTCTTGTCATGTTGTGGCCAAGGATGCCACGCGGGGGTTGGATGTAAGTGGACAGTAACTGTGAAAAGAGGCGTCGGTCAAAGAGTTTGAAAAGTCGCCTCAGATGACAAACACTTTATTTTGCGGTTCTTGCTGCCTTGTCGAACTGCCTGGAGCTCAGAGTGATCGAGATTTTTCCAGGTGATGTGGATAAGCCCGAGAGTGTCTTGAGCTGAGGGATGACTGTTTTCCATTTCTTCCAAGCACCTTATGGTTGTCAAGATGTCTCAATGTTAACTGATGTTGATAAAGGAATTGATCATCACGTTTGAGAGATGTACACTGGTTTTGCAAAACTCTGTAGAATTCCCAGTTCTCTGGGGTGGGGCATCAAGAGAATGTATGTCATGCAGTCATTTTTCTGTTTCGGCTTTTAATTTCGGTTGGTAGTGTTTTGTTGGAATTGTCTTAATAGTCGACAATAGGGGAAGTAATGTCTGCTAACTTGTAACAAAAACTCCAAACACTATTAAGTTGCGCAGTATTTAGCAAGTTTCACGTGTTCGTGAAAACATGCTCATACAATAGTGTGTAGTTTGTATTTCTATGAGTAATGTCGTTCGATATCCCCGCATAGAGAGTAGCGAAGGTAGTTAAATATCTACACAACCTGATCACCATCACCCTATGGTGGTTTGATCGACATGTTTTCAACCATCAGTTCTTCGTTGGTGAGTATGAAAATGAGGGTGGACTGGTCCTGGTAGTCGCAGAATCGTGTCGGTTCCTTGACATGGCTGTACAGCAGATTAGTAGCAATCAATTCTGATAACTGATTAGTGGGAAAGCCTGACGGTACAGCCAGAGTGTTGAAGTCTCCCAATAAGAGGACATGGATGATGTGTTAAGAAAATCCTAGTCGGAAGGCTGCAAGCAAAGAGGAGTCTGTACTGGATTCCGCATTTGGAGGTCGGTAGATCACCCCTGAAAACGCCATATCGTAGTGCTGAAAGGAAACTGTACACCACAGAGTGTCAGGACAGATAAATCAGTGTCTTGGGTCGGTTCACGGAGTAGTGCTTGATTTTAATACAATCGGACCCCTCCAATTCTAGTCTCACGATCAATGCGGAATAACATCATGTTTGAGAGCATTAGTTCAGTATCGGATATGGTTGGGATCAACCAGGTTTCTGTGATGGCAATGAGATCGAATTTTTGTCGAATGAAGCAGTTGTAATTTGGAGAGTTTGTTCATAAATCCTCGTACGTATAGCAGCAGGACAATGTATGGCAGTGTACTTGGGTGTCGTGAGGTGTACCATCTAGGAAGCCGATCCGTAAGGAATCAGATGTGGTAGGCTTTTTAAAGCGGCTGCTTTATATAATTCCTGCTGATCGACCTCGGTTGTTAATATGTAATTTTCGGCTCAGATCTAATCCGATTGGTATCGATGGACGATCGAAGGCAAATTTATGAAGGAGCTCTCCATCGGTTCAGATACCAACAGTCGAGCGACAACTTTCTGACTGGAATATAATCTTGGGAATTCGGGGGCACTGCCTTTGTAGTTCGGTGATTTAGGTACGCGTTTAAGCGATGTTTTGAGTGTGCCCGTTATGTCAGTTTGCTGTTGTATGTTGTATATGGCTCACAGTTGTAAATGTTGTTTTTGCATTTGTCAGCGTCGGAACGTCGTGTACATATATGCTTAGTTTCTAACTGTCATGCTTTCAGTTGAAAGAGGGATTTTCTTGCCTTGCCGTGATGCCCATTGTACGTCCGGGAATATGCGGATTTGGGTAGAGTAGTTGCGATGTGTGTACGTGGAGAGGAGCACGGTTTCAGCAGCTTCAAGGGACTTTAGTGTGACGCGGAAAAATCTGGGTGCCCCTAGTTGAGGCGAATTTGGAGGCCTGGACAAATGCACAACGTTATCGGCTTCTGAGGAAACTTGAATGGTATGGCAAGTTTGATCCCATTGCGAAAACGTTTTAGATAGATGTTCTTTGAAACACAGCGACTTGGATTCAGGCACATTTGTGCAGATTACTATGATTCTTCTACCCTAGAATTCTGCATAGGTTTCTATGCTGACTAGCAAGAGAACGTGTTGCATTTATTGATGGTACTAATCGAGGATTCGAGATATGTGGATCAATAGGCACACGAAGTGAACCAGCATTCACTTAAGAGTAGCCTCTCTTGGTGACAATTTTGGGGCGGATATTGTCCTTGAAACAATAAGGTTATGATGTAAAGTTTGTGAAATTCGTTTCCAGTATTTTCACGCGTGATAAAGTGACGAGATGATCTCTTCCTGCTGATCAAGCAAAGTAAGCAGAGAGCTGATAATCGGTTTTTTGCAACATTGTACGCAAATCTATGATATGTTTGTGTGCTGCGGATGCACTTTTAATTCTGACGTTGATAACCCATAACAAAGCGAGTAGAACCATGTGAGGCAACAGCTAAACTCAATTCCCTCAGAAACAACTTTGGAGAAGTCTCCCTTGCAACAAATGTTAGCGTCCAAATTTGGGAAAATTGACGTTCGTTTATTGCTGCATTTATGCCCTAATTTTTTGAAGTTTGGGAATTGCGAAGTTGCACATTTATTGAACAAACACAAAATTAGATTTTCATCTCGTGAAGTTTGTTTTATTTTTTGTAAGTTTTTCGTCATTGTTTTGTTATGATGTATAGATGTTAATATGTACACATTTGAATATATTATTCGTGCTACTCACCTGTTCTGTTTGAGGACAAGTTTATCGTGTGTGATTGAAAATTGTGTTTCGGTTTATTGGGCAAAATAATCACAAGGCGTATGCTGTTCGTGCTGAAACCTCTGTTGGACCAACCTCTAGAAATTTGTGAGCCCCGAAAACATTTTTGATATTTCGTCGTTCAATGTATTCCCTTTTATTTTGATTTGCTGTCGTATATATATTTATTTCTTAATTGATATTTATACGTCGATAATTCTAATGGACAGATACAACGGAATTTTGTAGAGTTAAATTCGATGCTTCATAAATTATCCCTGCAAATTCAGAACGTCGCGCAATCTCTCAATATTTCTCGTAATCACACGCTATCCACATGTCATGCAAATAATCCAGTGAAACCACGAAGCCAGACAGTAGACGCGGCAACTCTCTCTGGCAGCGCTCGTATTACTATTTTACACGTTATCAACTGGACCACGAAGATCTGATTCCTCATTGACACTGGTAAAGATATCAGCGACATATCAGCGTCAAAATGAAACGCACGAACCGGTTGTTGCTGGTGCTACAGGCGGAAAACGATACGAAAATTTCTACATTCAGTCAAACATTTTTTCTGTCGAACTATGTCTGAGGACTAACGTTTGAAGGATTTGCACGCTGGCAGATGTAAAATTACCAATTCTATGTGTAGATTTCCTTTCCCATTTCAATATTTTAGTCCACATAGCTAGACGAGAGCTTATTTACAATTCAACAAAGTATAATTCAAGCGGTAAATTCTGCGATTCTTCCATGCCTTTGGAGTACTTAACCTTGACATACCATCAGCATTAAATGAATCATTGACAAAATTCCCTCAAGTTTTAAAACCGTGCTGGCAATCTACTGCTGTTAAACATGACGTCGGACAACACATTCAGTCTAGTGGTCATTCACTGTCCAACAAACCACGTCGTTTGTCTCCGAGCATGTACGAATTAACGAAGCGTGAGTTGCAACACATGCTTGAACTGTGAATCATACGACCATCCAAAGCGCATTGAACAAGCCCTCTTCACATGGTGAAGAATAAAGTGGAATATTGACGTTAATGTGGAAATTACAGTGCTCTTAACAGAGTTACTAGCCCCGATCGGCTAATAGTCCTCATATATATGATTTCAAACTTTCCTCGCATGAAAAACGGTGTTTTGAAAACTACATCTGATGCGTGCTCTTAACCATATACATGTCGCCAAGGAAGATAGCTTGAAACAGTTATCACCGCGAATTTTGGTCTTTTCGAATTTATGGAAATAGCCGTTGGTTTATGAAACGCTTCTCTAATCTTCAGATATACATGGACCACATTTTCAATGATTTAGTTTTGTTCATGTATGCATTGTCAATGTCTACATTGTCAGCTGCTCTTATAAGAAACATGCAGAACATTTGCACGAAATGTTTCATCGATTTTCACAATATGTTGCTGTTTTCAACTTGGATAAATGCCTTTTTGTTGTCAAATTCTTCGAAATTTCGGGACATCATGCCGTTCGAAACGGATTTCACTCCGTACCCGAAATATTATCAGGAATTACGGTCTATACATGTACTGTTTCTCTTCCACAATTTCGTTGATTTCTGATTTAAGCAATTATTGCATAAAATTTATTCCGATTTTTCGCTAAAATATCTTATTCGATGACTGATTTGATACGCGAAAATGATCGTTCATTTTAAATAAACTCAGATTGAGCTAAATTGTTTCAACGATTGAAGACCGCATTGAATGAATCAGCTATATTGTCTGATATATCCAGAAATCCCCATGGTTCACCTTCAATTGCCAATAATGTATCCCGAGCACCAGTCATTTCTGTTCTGTAGCAAAATATTGACGGTGTTGTTAAACCGAACGCATTTTTTCTTGAGGTCGCGTACCCGCTCAGACTCGCTACAGAAAATTTGATCGTGAATTGTTAGATGAACACTTTGCTGATCGTCATTATCGTTATTTGCTGGAATGCAGCAATTTCACTGACTGACCACAAACCTATAGCATTTGCCCTGTCTCTTAAAGACGACTAAAATTACGCTATTCATGAGTTATATACGATATTTGTCTGCTTCAACAAACACAGCTGCGAAAGCATTATCTCTGATGAAACTCACCGCAACCATCGATTAAACTTTGATTCGAAGCATTTAGCAGAGGCTCAGCAATAAAAGATTAAATTGCAAGAGTATCAATCTACATTATCCTTTACAGTTAAATGTATCCGTATCCCTAATTCTATTTTCACTTTATTATGTGATAATTTACCGACCACCACCGTTCTTTATTACCAATTTCAATTCCTTCCCCATCAATCAACTCTAAGTTGATCACTGATCGATTTGTATGGCCTAATGTGCATGCAGATATTGGAAATTTGACAAAAGCGTGTATCAGAGAGTCATCGCATCAGAATGCAACGTCATACTCCAAGTGATCCATGATCTTTTTCTCCCCCGAGCCAACGTTTTTAGCACTTTATTCTCCATATTGTCGGACATCTGGGTAACTCGAATGATTATACACAGGTGTTTCCATAATCCCTAACTGTTTACATTATTTTTATTTTGTCCGAGTCTGTTTAACTTGGAAATGTTATCTACTATCGCTACTCACTCAAACATCTGGGATGAGTTTAAAACTATATTAAACGATTTCTCATTTAAAACTGGTTTTCCGTATATATTATTAAATCTGATTGCTTTTATTGTTTTTATACACTCACACCATCTGATGGTTATTGTTAGGTGTGGAGATTTTAGACCGTTAAATACATTAAATTAACTTCAATTAGACTTTGAAATATATAATTTTTTGTTTGTAAATTCAAAGTTAACAATCAATTACGTTTGCAAAACAATTTCTATTTTTTGTATAATAAAATTCACGAATTCGGCAGATGCCATCATAATTTTGACAACCGAACGATTAAAAAATATGCTTCGTGTGGCACGTTTTATTATCGTTTGACTAAACAATACGAAATCACAATTGTCACAAACAAGGTAAAATTGACTATATTCAGTCTGAATGTTCCATTTTAAATATCAATTATGTGAATAGAAAACCAGAAACATATTTAACTCCATCGGTGTTAACAACAACCATTTTTCAAAATTAAAAATACCCTATAATTTCTAATATATTATAATTTTTACATGGAGGGTGGTAAACTGCAATGTCTTTTATGATTTTGAAAAGTGACGCTTGAGGTTCAAATTATCAAGTCCAAAGATTTTTTCACGAAGCTACCAGAATCTTTGTGTTTTGTTGGACTTCATTTACTTTCAGTAAAACATCACAATGCAAATTTACTTGTGTATAAATTAATTTTAACAAAATGTGTTTAAACTAAACTTAAAGCCGCTGAAATCACTTCAAATTAATTTTAACTTGTTAATTCTGCGTTCCTTATTAAAATGTGACATCCATCAAATTAAAAACTAATTCGTTATTGTTCATCAATATTAAATTTAATGGAGATAATCCTTGTGAACGGTGAAATCACTATCGATCTCGTTTCAATAGACGTCGCAATAATACGTTTGGCCCAACAAAACTGTTTAAAAATTAAGAAAATTATTGCGGGATCGTAATGTTCTCGTTCTCGTTGTAGTTTTATTTGGGGAACGTCGACAGTTGCATCTATTTATAAAGATGATAAGCATTCCTGTGTTTGTCGTCATCATGTAATGACTCTGAACCCTTGACTAATGTAAAACACTTTCCTAACAGGAATCCCCGAGTCCCTTTTACTTTATATAAATGGTTTACATTTTTCGAATATCGCTAGTATTTTTGGCTATTTATATATATTTATATAGATAATGGTATATTCTTGGTAAACCAAGGCATGAAATAAGTGATATTGTTATCAAAATATTTACTATAATATAAAATTTTATCAAATGGATGGCAAAAATTTCAAATTTCAAAAATGTTTTTCTGTTTTTAGGATATAGTTGATAACATTGGTGGAGAGAAGTTTTTCAATATCGAATAATAATGAAACTTGATTCAGATACAGTCTGTAAGGAAAAAATAAGTCGCTCTCTTGCAGCGAAATATTCTGTACACTGCAATAATATAATCGCTAAAGTTAACTTCTACAAATAAGGAGAAGAAGAAAAAATGGATTTATTCGAGTACACGAAATTTCAGCGATACTATTAATCCAACCACACGAAACAAAATGTACATTTTTTTAAAAAAAAAAGACATTTCAAATAAGGATGATCCCACTTCAGTTATTATACTGTTAGTTTCTTCCTCAAATCGAGAATAACTTTTGTATGCTAAACCAAATATCGAGCCAGGTAAGGAATAAAAGAATTTTTGAGTTTCTCAGCTTTTGCATACGGGACGATATGTTGACTACGCGTAGCTAGGAACGATCTGCAAGCCATAAGGACCTCATGAAGTGGGTGTGCATTATCAGACGATATGACTCTGACCAATCCGTCACATTCACGAAAGTAGCGTTTGACGATTATATCACGAATTAACTCGGTAGAGGAAGAGCTCAATAATGAAATTAATTTGATTCCTCTTCTGATCATCAAAAATCCTTTTTAAAAAGACCAGGAAAACTTTATAGGGGATGTGTAGATTGAAATGAAAAAAACAAAACATTTAACTACATCAGGAGGAACAGCTTAGGATCGCAGACGTAAGGCGTTAAACGATAACCTTCTAACCTTCAAGTACTGTGCAGTCACATGATCGGTCCATTTGAGACTCTGTGATAAAATGACGCCGATATACTTGAAACATGCGCTTCTGCTCAAGTTCGATCCATGGAAGAAAATCGTGGGAATTCCTTGAAGTAGAGCTTAACGACGCAGACCAACCAAGTTTAAAAATATTACCTCTTTGCATTTTTGAGGATTTAACGATAAGCCGAGTGAGGATGACCATGGCCAATGTTATTGATAATAAATTCAGATGTAGGAGCGTCAGCACGTCTATGGTGGTCAAAACAACAGCAACGTCATCAGCATATTTTAGAATAATAGTGGAATGGAAGCAAGGAAGAACAGAAATGTAGATAGAAAATAAGAAGGGGGAAAGTATTGCGTCTTGTAGAACACCGCGAGAAATCGCTACAGTATTGGAGACTTTACCATTCACGGCAGTACACTGCACGCGGTCCTTAAAATAGGACGCTATCCAGTGAACTAGTTTCAGGTGTACACCACAATCATAAAGTTTTTTTAGCAAAGAACTTCTGATAACACTATTAAAAGCGTTGGTGTAATCAATAAATCAAACCTGCACGGCTTTTGATTTCGAATCTAATGACCGTGATACATGGTCAGTTAGCAACGCGAAGCCATCTACTGTAGAACGATTTTTACGGTACGCGAACTGATGTGAATCGCAATGCATCTGTTATAGATAGATGAGATCGGCGAGTAAAAAACAATCAGGTCGAACAACGTTAATTTCCTGTGGAAAGCATATATCAAAGCAAAAGTTGAGATAAGATGTAAAAACGTCACATTCAAGGGAAACGTCCGGTTCGTTAAAAATACGGAAGTTAGTGTCGCTTAGCATGGTCCACAGCGCTGAAATATTGTCAGGTTCGCAAGCTCTACTGGGCACTTATCACCCGATTCTGCGAGTCATGTAACTATGCCCCATAGTTCCGTAGATTTGAGAGAGTATTGAGATCACACGGTGAACAGAATTTCCAATCAGCGCAGATTTACGGACATGAAAAATTTGTGGAGCATTAGTGAAAGCGTAATCCAGACAAGCTTCAGAACGTGTTAGAAAAAAAACAATGTTTGGAAGCGACATAAGAGACAACAGAAAGATTAGCGTGATTGAGGTCACCAGCAAGTAAGATTAAATAGTTTTGGTAGGGAGCAAGTTCATTGAAAATTTCATCAAAAAATGCATGAAATTTGTTAGAAGGACAGTTGGGGACGACATACACATTTGAAAGAATAAATGAATGAGAGTTAAATAAATGCCGTTGTTTGCATTCAAAAACCAGACTGGAAACTTCTGGTTTATAGAAGGTAAACATTATTTTGCTAGAGGCACAACACTCTTTGCAAACAAAAGTTGAAACTCCACCACCACGATTTGCAATAGGACAGGTCCGATCTAAACGAAAACACTGAAAACCATCAATGTTAATCAAATCAGTGTCGATTTCAGAATGCAGCCAAGTTTATTGAAACATAGCAACACCTTAACGAATAAAATGATTTGAACGGAGTAGAAGAGAAATTTCATCGTATTTAAACCAAAAAATCGCACATTAGTTGATAAGATACAAGGTATTGGCATTCGAGAAATTGCGTGACGTCGACGAAGAGCAACTTGACAACCTGCACGATGTTTTTTGACTTTTTCCAAGATTGTCTTATTAAACAATCAAATGTCTCACGAATGGCACAACAAAATGTTTTTAATATGATCTGTTTATGCAGCAAAGCGTTATCACAGAATTTTGTCAAAGTATGCGCGCCATAAATGATTCTAGGTTGACCTGAACACATGGCAGATAAAAACGGATGAATGTGGAGAAAAAATGTTTGTGTTGAGGAATTAATAATTTGCAAGGCCGATTTTGAAGGCCCCACCGCATTGAAATAGTAAGCGCTTCACAGTGAGAATATAATAGAAAGTCCTTTAATATTTTTTGTTAACGGGAGAATGTGTTATAGCCGACAAATCGGTCCGGAAAAATCAAATCCAACGTCAAAGAATTTAGTCACGATATAAACAGCAATGTGTCTATCAAACGGTTGAGGTACGCTTCGAGCCCACCAAAATATTGAAAATAAAATACGTGAGATGCTTACGGTACGAATGCCGCAAAATATTTATGCAATAAAAAAGCATACCTCCATTATTCCGCTTTTTCTTGAATCAAAAAACGCGAATGTTCAACAGTAAAAAATGACAACGAGGAATCGCAACTTCAAAGAACGCGGCAACAGTCAAATAAGTATAACAACACAGCAACAAATAATCCTGAGTAGTCAAGTATAACAAAATGGTAAAGGTACACAAAAATGCTAGCAGCTTTAAACAATTGGATGTCGGTTAAATAAATTCAATTGTTCATCCTACACCGCCCCTCCAAATCCGCACCGGTTTTCACAAAGGCTGACAATTCACATGCTTCAGTTTTCTTCTCAAGTTCATTTACTCAATCGCTGTCTATGCAATTTAAATAAACAAAGCCGCTCTCACACATTATTTTTGGGGAAAAGTGAGATAATATCATCACACATGTGACTTAATCCACCGGCCATTTCTGCCAGATTGGTTGGAAGCTAGACGTTTACATGCCTCAAAACAACCAAACTGGCAAGCCAGATCCCTTCATGTAACAAACTTAGTTCCAAGAATGCCTATCTTGTGTTTAAAATGATTTTGGGGCTGGTCGTTTGGTGGCCACCACGAAAACCTTAGAGCTGCTTATTCAAAAAAGGAAGCTGATACCTGAACGAACATTTTTTAATATCGTCAGAGATGTTGGTTGCCCGCAGTAATATGCTGATGAAGCTAAGCTGTATGTCTGGCCCTTTGAGCAAACAATCGCTTAGTTATGAAAATCTAAACTTGGAGGCGGCACCATGGACAATTACCTCTAAATGCTTTTAGGAATTAATAACCGTAAAATGCGGAAAATAACGTTGAGGCCGGAAGTCAAATTGGAGTTGATGATCTGAATTTGTTTTTGCTTACCTAGAGCTTAAATTGCGTCCCATCACATTACTATGCTTTTGGCGCATCTCACGCTTTCGCCAAAACCTAGAACGTAAGCTACGTAGACGTAAATTTGCCTGATTAGTGTTGCATCGAAGTTGACGATGCTTCGTTTTCATTCTAAACAATTTAAAGTGATCACGTTTTAGGCAACAAGAATTCTCGGCAATTTGAACTGCCTTCAGTTCCTCCTTCGACACTTTTCGATTAAACGCCGCATTTTCCCTCAAACCTTTATTGGAAACGAACTCTAATTTTTTAGCTGCATCCGTATCATGATCTTTAAACGTGATCTCATTTAACTCGAGAAGCTTGAAAAACAAATAAGATGAATTCCTTTAACAGATTAGGCAAGAACCCTCCAGCGATAATTGAAATGACGGAAACCTGACTCTTAATTGCGCAGGATGATCCCGAACCGGACGCCGATTGCTCGTCAAACTGCAGGCTCTAGATATCAAAGTGTGTCTTCTTATTGTGTTCGATGCATTCATTTCAAGTTGTTCACAGCATGTAAAGGTTAATTGCGTTTTTCTCCAGAAATAATAGCGAGCTCATGTGTGGCACACGGATCAGTTTGGCACGTTGTTATTCAGGATTTTCGTAAGTGAACTTCCAGACGCGGTAGCCATCGATTTTCGTTTATTCGGGGATGATCTGAAACTGTGGCTCTCTGTCATACCCGCGATGGCCAGGAGCAACTACAACTATGAGTTATTGACATAGTCAGCTGAATAAATTGCTTGTCACTGCCTATAAACGAGGACAAGTCAGTCGTCGTGCGCGTATGCTAACGAATACCTTCTCGGAAGTTAGCGTATTAGGATGGTGACGGTCGCAAAAGACTTTTTGATTTTTGAACTCAAAATCGGACACTTGTCAGAGAATAGGCATCGCTACCAGGATTCCCTGGGCATTTAATGTTAATTGGCGGTCATTACCATGCTTTTGTTTCAGACACTCTTCTCGGGGCACGTCTTACCCTGTTGCAGTTCCTTATTCTGAAGCCGAACCGGACATTTTGGAGAGGCTACAAATTAGGGGGAATAAGATGGCTCATAAAGTGCACCACCTTGCGTACGAGGATAAAAGGAGCTTACTGAATCCTTACCCCTTTAAACTTCGAACGGAATGGTTTGACCTGACACGCATGCCAATATGACGAGGATTTACTCAAGTTCTTCCGAATAGTAAGTGAATCAAGGACTCGCGGACATGATACTAAGTTTCAGATGCCTGAAATGCTTAAGCTGAATAATGCGTTCATGCTATCCGCGAGGGTGATATACACCTGGAACTCGCTACAGAATGACCTTCTTTCTCCACCAATAATAAAGCAATTCAAGACCGCGTTGGATCCACATTGTTGAGACGGATGGATCGGATCCCCGAAGTGATGTAGTGGTGGTCCTCTACTCTCAGGACTTGCCTTGTCGGCAGACGTCACCCATGCTTATTGCTGTGAAGAAGCTCAAACAGGATTGTATCGCTTCTCGGCGTCATCGCACAGCAAGTCTTGGGCTGCTCCAGCCAGTGCAGCAAGGCTGCAAGTACCGCAAAACAAAGTATTGGTCTTCTGAGGCGACTTTTCAAACGCTTGGAAATACGACAATTTCCACAGCTACTGTCCGCTTATAACGCCCACTGCTTGCATATGCAGTCAGCGCGTGGCATCTGGGGCTCCAACAAGACATGAACGCCCTCGAAAAGCCACAACGGCGAGCAACAAAGCGTATCAACTGCTTTCAAAACGTCATACGAAGAAGGGCGGCATAATACCGCCTCTTCTCAATCCACTACTGACTTCTCCGAGGAGATTTAATTTTGACCCTTCGCACAGAGTATCAGCACTCTGGCAAGTCCATGATGCCGCTATCCAATCGACACATTCATCGTGGGCACAGTCTCAAGATTGCTCATCAGAACAGCCGATTGAACTGTCGAAGGAATTTACTACCCTTTCTCAAAGGCCGTGTCTGGAACGCTATCCCACCGTATGTGTTAGGTGCAGAATCACTGTCCTCGTTTACGCAACTCCTAGACAAACACATATGGCAATCGACTTTCGAGTGACTTTCGTTTATATTTCGACATTCCAATCTAACCCACAATGCTTACCGCTCATAAAGCCATAACCAACTAACAATTTTTCCCGTTATTTCTTCTCAGCTTACAAGGATCAAGGATGCTTACACCAAAGCAACTGTCCGTAAGTCCATTAATAGTAGGAATGTGCCTCTAGAATAAGTCACAAATATCCTATCAACGTGTAAGCTATCCACGAAAATGACCCGCTATAAGACCTATTTACTTCTATTTTTGTCTCATCATGTATGCTTTTTAGCACGACCAAGTGGTTACTCACAAGATATCAGCTTTTAACCACATTAAAGCTATTGACGATTATTCCATCCAGAAGAAGATGAAATGTTATCGATTTCAGCACTAGTCGTGGATAGTGTACGTTATCCGTATCGAAACGAAACGATAATGTCTAAGCTAAACAATTAGGATTTTATAAACTAATGAACATTTCTCGATAATCGAGTTAACATAGGTCGGTATAATATAGAACTCTCTTTAGTGCTTACAACCCCCCACTTCGATGAACTTTCGGTAGCACCCAACCCGCGCAATGTAAATTTCTCTCTAATATTTTCTACTTATTATAACTGTAATTGTAATACCGAAAATTTCTGTGGTCCATGAATAGTAAAAATAATTGTTTATTCTTCATTGATGATGACGAACTAAGTTTGAGTACTTTTGATAATATTGGTGGTACAATTCGTCGCTTAATGTCAATTCAGTTCAGTTCAGTTGCACAGGAAGGTAAGTGGCTAACGAGCTAATCGAGCGTCCAGAATTTCTTCCGGCGGATAGCTCCAGAGTAACAACCACCACTGCCATGACGTTTTTTCTTATTGTGCGTTCGATATCCTCGACGATCGCCAAGCCAATAGATTATCCGGGTTGTATTTTGGAATGATGCTGGAGAAATAAAAAAATTCTCTTCGCGAGTACGGTAAAAGGTCAGCTAAAGAAAGTTGCGTATAAAAAACAGAACTCTAGCATTTACTTTATTTACAAGATAACGCTGAAAATGGTGAAATACCTAATCTTTCATAGCAATTAGGGGGAGTATTCAGCAAATAGCTTACCCCAAATTCGGTTCAAACCATTCTTGAAACTCGCGACAGAACTGCAGGATATAAGTCCTCCAGGAAGACAGTCCCAGAACTTTACCACCCTGAGGATGAAAAAGTTTTTCAGAGTGAATGCCCGCGGGTGCCCAGCTCGGGTCTTAGGTGTATTTTCAACGACTCATGGATAATTCTGAAGTCCCTGCTGGTTGGAAGGATGGCATCATCACTCCAATCTTCAAGGGTGGAAATCGCAGTGATCCCGCCAATTACCGTCTAGTCACTCTCCTCCCAGTGCTGTCCAAGGTAATGGAGGCAATAGTTGCCGACGAAATCATGGCTTTTGCGGACGGCTTCAATATTATCGCTGCAGAACAACATGGATTTCGTAGAGGACACTCATGTACCTCTAACTTACTTTTGGCTCCGGATTACTGGACCAAATCTGCTGATGAAGGTAAAGGAGTCGATGTTATTTACTTAGATTTCTCTAAAGCCTTCGACCGCGTTGACCATGTAATACTGCTGAAGAAGCTACAGTCATTCGGTTTACCATCTGTATTGCTTTCCTGGGTAGCTGCATTCCTGCGTTCGAAAACTCTTCGCGTGCGTGTTAAACAGACCCTTTCTGAGCCGTTCCCAATTCAGTGTGGAGTACCTCAGGGTTCCGTTCTTGGCCCGCGTCTATTTTTGTTGTTTATCAATGACATTGGAGGATACGTGAAATCACCGTTTCTCCCATTTGCGTATAATATCAAGATCTGGCGCTCCATCGATTCGTCTGACGAAACGTCAAAACTGCAATCCCATCTAGACTCATTGCATGAATGGTCAACGATCAATTGCTTACCATTCAACATTGAAAAATGTCACGCATTACGTGTTCGCTTTCCTGGCGACCCTAGGTATATTCTAGGTGGCAAGATCCTCACTGTCACAACGCAAGAAAAGGATCTCGGAGTGATCGTGCAACATGACTTGGGCTGTTCTGCTCAGTATAAAAGTGCTTCAACCGTAGCTAATAGAAACGTTGGGCTCATGAAGCGGGCATTCGGAACCATCGATTCACGTCTCTTCCCGCTTCTTCTTCAGGCGTACGTCAGGTCACACTTAGAATATGCTATTTCTGTCTGGAAACCATGGTTGAAGCGTGACCAGCACGCGTTGGAACAACCACAGAGACGTTTTACCAAGCTTGTCAAGGAGCTTGGCCTCGCCAGCTACCAAGAACGTCTAACAACACTGAGATTGTTTCCAACGGATTACCGTCAACTCCGAGGCGATCTGATTCTTACGTATCGGATATTGACGGATGAAAATCACCCATGTAGGCGAATGCTAGAATTGGCACTGCCCTCTGGAAATCGTGGTCATCCTCTCAAGCTAGCGCATCGGCACAGTAGACTGGACTGCCGGAGACAATTCTTCGCCATTCGGATTACTCGTGCTTGGAATGCCCTGCCCCATTCTGTCGTTTCTGCCCCATCTCCCACTATTTTTAAAGAACGCATTGACATTCATTTCTATAACGCATTGCACAATTTTTAATCATAATTTTGCTATTATGATCTCTGTGATACTGCACCATTTTTTCTCTCTCCACAGCGTTTACTTCCCACTCAATATGAATTACTTTTCTCCTCTCTGGACTGTGGACATTTTTCCCGACCCAATGTGTTAACTATCCTGTGGTTATTCTATTAAGCTTGTAGCTTTTATTTCCACAATACACTATTGACTATTGGCAATGAAGTCGTTCAAGATAACGCAGATTAACCCCTTCAAAATCTTGAAGGTTTCAATTTAGTTGCCTCTGAAACGAAGGCGCCTAAGTGAGAAAAGATCTAGGGACTTCAGGCGTGCAGCGTAAGGTTTCCCTAGCCGACCCTCAATCATGCGAGTTGCGAGACGCTCTACGCTTTCGAGTCGAACGATGTGCTTCTTGTAGTAGGGACACCACGCGTGGATACAATATTCTAAATGCGGCCGAACTAATGCCTTGTATAGGGGCAGGAATACATCGTGTATCAGCGTATGAGAAACCTTTTCTTCTGGTTCGAAAGCAGATGTGATAAAATCCCGTTCAAGCTTCTCCAAAACAAGAAACATGGCTGACATCTGCTGCCCTGATATGTAGAAGACCAACAGTATATCACTCAGGGTATCAAGTCCATCCGTCTCAACAAATGCTGATCCAACGCGCTTTTGAATAGCTGTTCTAATGGTAGGGACAAGAACTCGTTCGGTAGCGAGTTCAAAGTTTTCACATGCCAATTTTTTCCACACGGTTTGACCTCCCTGGAAATGAATCCCTTGATCAACTTTAGAAGACACACTTTAATACCTAAGGCCACCAATTTGACGATCAGTAGGCGGTGGGACACACGGTTTACCTGTACTAAAAGAATCATAACCGTCTCGCAATGTACATTAAGTTCAGAAAGTAGCTCAATGTTTTGAGCAACAGAAGGGGGATCACTGTCTTTAGGACATTAGACGGAGGCATATTGCTTAACCAGGGCTTCAGCTTTCAAACTATCCTCATCAATGTACACCCCAACATTATGCACAGATGTGCAATCATACACTACTTCTTCTCTGTGCGGCTAACACCGTGCTTAATTGATTTGCCACCGGTGGTGAGCTGCATGCTGAAACACGCCGGAGTCTCACTACCATCTTTATTCTCTATTTCTCATATCTGTCTAGGCATGGGCAACCTGAAAGTATTATATCCCCCTCGTGCGGCACTTTGCGTGGATCAGGCTTGTGCTTTCATAACATACCATATACCACACCATTATCCTTTACACTAGATGTGTATGGCGATGGTATGGTATGAAAGCAAAAGCCTGATCCAGGCAAAGTCTGGCACAGTCAGAGACTGCACTGCATTTGAAAAAACACAATTTTCTTACTTTCTTTCTGCAGGCTCTCGCATTTTTCCAGCGTTAATGATGAATCTCATAATTCAAGATAGTCTTCAAATTTCAAACTCTCTGATTGAGTCATGGCTGGTAAATCAATAACAAACGACTAGGGCAAAAAGTGACCGAGATCCGAGCCTTGTGGGACACCGGTAGTGAGCTGCATGCTGAAACACGCTGGAGTCTCACTATAATTTCTATTTTGTTTCGCTTATCTGTCTAGGCCTGGGCAACCTGACAGTAGCTTAGCCCGTGTGCCGTCTATGACTGTGTTGCACTTTGCCTGGATCAGACTTGTGCTTTCACACATCATCATCATACTTGTGGGACACCTGTACTCGCAACTCCATGCCGAGAAAAACGTTCACATAAACTCGATTCGTCCGCTCAAACAGAAAAACCGCTATCCATTTGAAGCGAGTGTAGTAAATATTTAATGCCCATGTCTTCACGGTTTGACTGCCGTGCGGTACGCAGTCTAACATTTCGCTAAACTGAGCGACAACCACCTGCATTGATCGTTGATCTGATCGGTTGACTTGGACCGCCTGTGTGGTTCAGTCATCCAGAGGTTGACTGTACCAATCTGGTTAACTGTGACATTTAATTATAACTTTGTTTACAATGTTATATATATTACCGGTATATTTATGTTGATACTCCGCTATTTAATCGCAATTCGCTTCTCACGGTGGGCCGAACAGTTTGAAGAACAGTTCAGCTGGTCGCCTACAACAGAATCATTCCCTCATTTGAAGCAATGTGATCCTCGGCCTGTTAGCGTAGATCCCCTTGATGATTTAGAAATTAAAGTATGTATCGAACATATGTATGGGTGGGAAACCTGGACCCTACGTAAAGAACACTTTCAGCGTCTCCAAATATTTGACAACCGATGTCTCCGCAACATTCTAGGAGTTAGCTGCTACAATCGCATACGCACCGATGCTCTCGGAAATAAGTTGTTCGGTAGTAATGTTGATATAGAGAAGCAAATCAACCTGTATAGGTTACGCTGGTTGGGTCATGTTTTACGGATGACGGACCACTGACTTTCGAAACAGATTCTTTTTGTGACACCACATCCTGATTGGCGTAGATCTCGGGGTGGCCAAACAGTCACATGACATAAGCAGTTAAAAACCCTTACTAGTAACCTTTCCAAAGTCGGCACAGCGCGTCTTTCAGGCTGGTGTCCCCGCGATTAGATATCGCAATGGCTAGTTACGCTTCAGGATATGTCCCGAAACCGTGTTCAATGGTGGTCTTGCACTCAGCATCTTCTTGGAGTGTTTGCTTCACCTTGTATGTTGTCAAACGAAGTGACGAGGAAAGCTTATGACATGACAGTGAAAGCCGCAAGGAAGCTGCCATGCTGATGTCGCCTTATTCCTTCACGAAACTTGTTTGAATGCATGCTCCATTCGAGGTGTAGGCACCTCTACTCAGTCTGTTTGTGCTTACGCTTTTTTACTCTTTTTTCATGGCTGTCTGGCAGTTAGGCATTCGGTACGCGCTACCGGTGTAATGCTGTCTCTGATGATGATGATGGTCATCTCTTTCAGTACACCCACTTCGGTTGCTTAGATGCAGTATAAAACAGTGTGGTAGAAAATAGCTGTAATCTCTTCGCGACAATGTTCTAATTTCCATCCTTTTTGCTAGATTAATTTACTTATTGTCTTTTGGACTTGTAAAAATATCCTATTCATTTTTTATAGCTTTCCGAAGAACAGAATCATCACTTTACCTGCTAATTGAAATGCATACGTTCAGCTGAATTGATCGCCATATCATGATATTGGAAACAACTCATGCTGAGCCTTCTCGCACGAATCCTTTCGATAATGCTGAAAATCGTTCTAGCATATCCCAATGCTTGTAACACGATCACATTCTTACATAAATTTTGCGTTCCGTAGATCACTTGTTCATGGACAATGAGACATGCACGTCAGCCGATCAACAAACTTCCGTGCTGCACGATATGTTCGAAGATATCGTATTACAAGAACAAATTATATTCTTCTGGCCCATTGATTTGTTACATGTAACAAATGTTCCTGGTGATCGAGTCTTTCCCATATTTGGCGTGTGTCCGGGAGTAATCTTGCGACCTTCCGGACGTTTTGTACAAAAGTCTCTTCCAGATGGTGTTGTAAGTTACAATCTGGTTGGCATGTGTTTCTATTCCTAAATTAATTGAATATCAGATCAAAGCTAATAACATCCGATGTGAATCCAGCCTGTTGGAGCATGCAGCTCACTACATCTGGCCATCACTTTAGCACGGTGTTAGCCGCCACAAGCACTAAGTACCGTGTACCGTCCTCATAATCTGTCTATGCCTGGGCCACCTGACAGTAATTTAGCCCACTGCAGGCTCTTTTATTACTTTACTTACTTTTAGTGCGACTATCTCCTCCTTGAGGATGAGTCGGGTTCGTTTGACATCACGGATTTGCAGCCGCCCCACGCTCCTCGGCGGTTAGAAAGCGAGATCTGCGCGAGATTTGTACGCCAGGTCGGTCCCCGTGCGCCATCCTAACCGCATCGTAGGCCAGCCGCTGCTCCACGTCCGATCTCACGGTGGCGAGCCACAGTCTTCACTTGTCCCTCCCTACTACAACTCCATTCTTGCTCGCAGTTGTCGGCCGATAGTGTCATCCTGGTTATTCAGCGTTCCGGCGTCGCAGTATGTGGCCCAAAACCATCTCAGTCGGTGTTTCCCGCAATATCGAACTCAGGCGAGGGAACACCGACTGAGTGCAGTCTCTGACTGTGCAGTACTTTGCCTGGATCAGGCTTGTACTTTCATACCATACATTCAGAAAAATATTTTGCAATAAATATATTCAAATATCTTTGTATCTCACCAGGATTGATTACACAGGTACGTATATATGTATGAAAGCACAAGCCTGATCCAGGCAAAGTACCGCACAGTCATAGACTGCACGTGGGTTACAATACTGTCAGGTTGCACAGACCTAGACAGATATAAGGGGAATAGAAATGGTAGTGAGACTCCAGTGTGTTTCACCATGCAGCTCATTACCGTAGGCCAATCAAGTTAACACGATGTTAGCCGCACAGCACAGAAATGGTGCACGATTGGACATCCGTGCCTATTGCACATCCGTGATTACACAGGTACCCCAGACTTGTACGACACAAGCGGAGTTTCGAATCATTGTGTCATCCTGAGTCGCAAACGCGATGAATCTCGCGTTAGCATCACAAGTCTCACAATGACGCGAAGTTTCTGAGAGATAAAATATACGCTACGGCTAGAAAATGTGTTCTGTGAATTTTTGCTAAATACCGCCGTTGCGTAAAGGTAAGATTGGTGGTAGAAACTCAGGATTTTGAAAAGTCACTTTAACCTGTTACATTCATATTGCAAGTCATTAATTTTTAAACTAAGCAAACACCGGCAAGAAAAGCTTCTAGAAAGTCGTTGTTTTATTGTTAAAAATCATTTCTGATTTCATAACTGACTCAAACAAATTTATAAACGAGATAGGATAGCTTCAGGCTCCTCAGTTGTACTAATTCGCT
>JACCGJ010012914.1:0-20506 GCA_013407085.1 Atriophallophorus winterbourni
CACAATGCTACTTCAGCTAACCTCTCACCGTGCTGGTGAAGAGAAACTGCTTTTTCTTTTCCAGCATCGGCTATAACGCGGTGCTTCCTAAGTTCAACCCGGATAATCTCTTGGCTTCGCGATCGGCGAAGATTTCAAACAGACAAAAAGAATATACGTTTTGGCAGTGGTGGGCGCTTCTCTGCAGCTTTTCACCGAAAGAAATTCTGGACGCTCGATTGGCTGTTAGCCACATACTGTCCTGTGCAAACTGAACTGAACTGAACTGAACTGACCTACACTTAACCGCGGGTAATAAGGATTGCGTAATTGATTTCGAAATGACAGAGAAGACTCCAATCATACCCAATAAACGTTTGCAGCAGACTCAAGCTCAAGTAGATCAAGTGGTGGACATTATGCGTGTCAATGTTGATAAAGTATTGGAAAGGGATAAAAAACTATCGGAGCTTGATGGTCGAGCAGGTGATCATCTTTGTAATATTGAAAAACTTCAATTTAATTGGTCGTTTTGAATCGTTTGGTCGCTTCCATTTCCATAATTTCTATGATATTTTCATCTTTGTTAATGTCGGAATGTTAATAATTTTCTGTTCACTAACCATGATTTTGTATTAGGACGTGGTAAATGTCATTCCTGCTAGTTATTTCCTTGTTCATCTATTTATATAAAAAATCTGTCATAAGTTGAGTAACTAACAAGATTCCAGAAATTTCATGGTAATAAAGTATTTTGAAATTAAACCATTTTGTAAATAAAATTTACACTGATTTCAAAACTATGATCTATGCTACGTCAGCACAAATTGATCTGGTTATCCTGCTGTTATTATAAGTGCAAGTATTTCGTCAATTTTAAAATTTTCGAATAATCACGTGGGTTTATGGATTAATGTTTCGGTCTTTTGAGAATTCGTTTATTTGGCTTATTATATTGGATTTAATGTCTCCACGTGCGCATGTAATCAGGAGTGAAATAACGTGGCTGAAGTCGTGCAGGGTCGCTAAAATAATGTGACGTGGCCTAGTGCAAAAAACATATATAATAAGGTTAGATCAGTATGAAAGCACAAGCCTGATCCAGGCAATGTCAGAGATTGCATGTGGGCGATATTACTGTCAGGTTGCCCAGATTTAGACAGAAGAGAAATAGAGAATGATGGGAATGAGAATACAGCGTGTTTCAACATGGAGCTAACTTACTTTACTTTTTACTTTTATGCGACTATCTCCTCCTGGAGGATAAGTAGGCTTAAATGAATATTCTTGAGAATTTGGGTACAAAGCGGCGTCCCCAGCATCACTCGGCGTTTGTTCGAGTGAGCTTCTCTAGTCTTTGCACAACCAACTGCGACCTGCAAGGCCGCAGGGAGTTGACAAAAGAGGTGGGGTGCACCAACTAACCGTCTACCATACTCTGTCCCAGATTTTTCCTCAGGGTTTTCTCCTGAGATTTTTCCCGCGATCGGGTATCCGCAAGGCAGCGGAGTTTTAAAATCAGGGTTTTCCTTCCCTTAGATGAAATGCCCTCCCAGGCTCACGAGCTCCATCTGCCCGAAGTAAACTGGTTTTTAGGCGCCAGTCACGCCTTCGCACTTTTTCCTGTTGGTGGAAGCCGTTCCGCCGAGCTCGGGGAGCCACTCGTGCAGACCAGAAGCTGAACTTGGTTGTCAGAGGCTATTTGAGACGCGCGCCATATGGGAGCATTTTATAAACAGTGGGAGCTTATCCCCACTGCCATCCCCGGCCATGACAACCTTTGGGTGTCACTACCCGTGGGCAATCAATTTAGCACGGCGTTAGCCTCACAGCATATAAGTAATGTACGATTGCACATCCCTGCATATATGATAAAGGGATAATGGCCTGAGGACTGCAAAGTATACTTCCTTGCAGCCCATTCCCAGCCTGCATCTATGGGATCCTTTGTTACATGCGCAATCGTTTGTTACGATGTAAAAAGCAGAAAGCTTTAAAGACCTTATTGTGTTATGCACAGTGGGTCAAAAGAAATAGCGTGGTGTTTATTGTGGTCAATAGTATATCCTGCTAGCAAAGTTACCCATTGGAAGTTGTACACAAAGATTCGAGAGTTCGGGAAATTGCTCTGTGTTGAAACGAAAGAAACGGCTGGTTTCAGAGGAAAGAGCGGAGCATGTTCTGGAAAGCAGTAAAAGGTGCATTATCATGAAATAGATAAATCTATAGCATTTCAAACATAGAGTAAAGCAAACAAGTGAAGATGGAGACGTTCTTCATAAATAGAAAGGGAATGGGCACACATGAACGACGGTATATTGTTCCAAGTTTGGTTATTATACATAGGGAGTCGATGAAAGACCATTCAATTATTTGAGTTTTTAGTTGTGTTAAAGATGAGAATGAATTGAAAGACAATAAAATGTTCAGTATTATAAATTTGATTATTGCGTGTCATATGTCAAATTTGGTGAATTAATGTGAAAAGTGAATATCGATCTTGAAAAACGCGAGGTTTGTGAGCAAATACGATTAAGAGTTGTTTATCGCTTCATGTGCTTGTTAGGGTTCAGTCGATTGTGTTGGTGAGAAGCCTTTCAATGATGACCACCGTTTCCAGTTTGAAGCTAGCACTACCCTTCATTCAGTTAACATTTTATTGTCCAACTAAGCTGCGAACGTACTTTCCTGGCACTATGTGTAACGTGATAGGACGTTCTCGGTAACTACACAGCCCAAGCCCCTTGACCTTAAGGCCGTTCCAGTGGACGGTAGTCGCGATCTAGCCACAGGTTTATCATTTAAGTAACACACTAATTGTAGTGTTGCATTTGCTTTTAAAAAAAATCGGAAAGACGTTTTAAAGTACCTATTTTGAGATTCGACACAGTAGCTTTCTTAATTTACTCGGACAGTATATAAATCATCACTTGAAGTTTCTCTTTTACTACGCTTTCTGCGAACGTATATCTGGCGTTGCCGTGGTATCGGATCCGCAGTGCACAATATTTATGTGTTTGTTGTTGTACCGTCGAAGCCTGGGCAACCTGACAGTATCTCAGCCCACGTGCAGTCTCTGACCGTACGGCACTTTGCCTGGATCAGGTTTGTGCTTTCAAATCACATCAATATTTATGTGTTAAACAGCAAATAGCTTGATGCAGATCAGGCGTGCAAGAAATCCAAATCTGACTGCAAGTTATTAACATCTGTGGGGCGTGAATTTGAACGCCATGTCCTGATATCATCAGCAAACGTTAGGCACGTTAATTTCTTACATCATCAGTGGACAACAGGAATAAGCTCTGTCCACCACCACACTAAACCGGTAAACATTCTTAAAATGATTTCCCAAATCATACATGCAACGTGCCTGGCATTTTACATTTCTTGTCTGGACTTGACACTATGAAATAAGTGTGAGAAAAATGATTATTTCACTGAATTTCCACATTCTTCCCGGCAGAAAAATAGAATCGTAACCGCATTCCAGTGAACACTATGCCTCTCGATTTCGATGGGAATATTGGTGAAATCGTTGCTAACCCTCATTCTCGGTGTTTTCCCATAAAATCCTAGATCCCACGGTAACCGCGCTTTCTTTTTGGCATTTTTATATTTCTCTTTGGATCCGAAAACATGAAATTATGCTCGTTAAACGTTGTTAATCAGCATACGCTTGTTTTAGAATCGATTTATCAAGCCATTTATGATTTCAGATTGATCTTGACTCTTTTCCGTATATGCCTGTTTATAAAAACTACCCTAGTTGCTCGTAGTGCCTGGGCAACCTGACAGTAAATTAGCCCACCTGCAGTCTTTGACTGTGCGGCACTTTGCCTGGATCAGGCTTGTGCTTTCATACATACATACATCCTAGTGCGATTGTGCATTCACTCCGGACTTGGTTTAATCCCTACTTATGTCTTCTACTTTTCCTCCCACTTGATGTATATTTTCTCCAGTTTCGAGTCATTGCATACTATTCTTATCTAACCCCCTAATGAACTGTAAGGAAAACCTCGTTGAAGCTAAATTTCTATCTAGCTTTTTAGCGGTTTAACAGTTCCAGGGAAGTTTATTATATTACTTATAATTTCCAAATCTTCTCATCCAACCATTTATTTCCCTTAACAGATGCACTACAAGCTGGTGCCTCCCAATTCGAAGCGAGTGCTGGAAAATTAAAGCGAAAATTCTGGTGGAAAAACTGCAAGGTGAGTATGATAGTCCTTCCTGTAGTCACCACAATATTGTATTTCTTTGTATACTGTGTATACACGTAAAAATGGCACATGTAGTATGTATGAAATCACATATCTGGATCCAGGTAAATTGCCGCACATTTACAGACTGCGCATGGGCTGCACAAGCCTAGAGGGACAAAATGGAGAATGTCATTGAGGCTACGGCGTATTTTAGCATGCAGCTCACTACATTTGGCAAATGAGTTTAGCGCGGTTGCCGGTTAAGTACTGAAATATTGCTGAAAATTCGTGAACACGAATAAAGTCATTCTTCTTCTTCTTCTTCGAATACTGTACACCTGAAAAAAGTGCCCATCATTAGGATAAACGGTATATGGACTTGAAAACATTCCGGTTTGCGGATCTAAACAACATGTTGGCAGCGAGTTTTCGGTTATCTTACTACCGGTTGTAACAAACATTAAAGATTTTAATTGTTTACATAATTCGCATTCGACTTGTCGCTAACACATGGCGCCTTTGATCTCATAATTCTGCGTTTTCAATTTTATATTACCCACCACACCTGTCTATGCCTTGAGAACCTGACAGCATCTTAACTCATGTGTAGTCCATGCCTGTGCGGCACTTTGCTTGGACAAGATTTAGGACTTTATTATACCGCCCAATCATCCATCTTTCACGTTTGATTGAATGCCATTTCGTTCCTTTCGCCGTGTAATGAATGGATGTTAGATTCGTAAACTCACAAGCGTCGTTTTCCGAAACTCATCAAAACCGACGTGCTTTTCCACTGCATTTTCGTGAATTGATGTACCATTGGCCTGGGCAACCTGACAGTATCTCAGCCCACGTACAGTCCCTGACTGTGCGGCATTTTGCCTGGAACAGGCTTGTGCTTCTATAAGATATATAAGATATAAGGGGAAGCGTACTTCCTCAATTGCATCCGGCATTGAGATGAATGCGAGAGCACGCTGCAGGCTAACTGCCGTGATGTTTTTCTATTTACACATGAACGACCAGAATGCGAAAATAACCATCAAACGAGAAGCCTAGATGCACAGCTATAAACTCTATGTTACCTAAAATACCATCAGGTTTCCCGGGCGTAGACAAAAATTAAAAGGGAACATGCCATGGAGACTCTAAAGTCTTTCCGCATTGGCGTCACATACATGCATATAAACCGTTTGGAAAAACGGCACAATTATTTACCGGGTGTCTAGTCCAATCCTGTGTTTCCAATCGCAGTTGGACTTTCTATAACCATTTTTGAGTTAGCAATCCCGGACCAGACTAAGTGGCGCACACTCATGGACCCCAGCCAAGGTACTGTCAAGTTACCCATCGCTATGCAGATAAAGGTTGAAAAGATGACATTGTCTCCTGGCGTCAGTTAAGTGAACACACACCACCTTTGGAAGTAACTAAACTAGCAATAATATATAATCAATTAGCACTCGTCTAATCCAATCTCGTAATTCCAGACTCAGTTTTAATTCGCAATGCATTCACAGGCCTGGATCCATACTTTTGGGCTGAGATACTGTCGGGTTCCCAAGGCTTAGACATATATATAAGAATAGGATCATGAAGATGTGACCGCACCTTATTCTTAGCTACGGTGGCAATCAATGAAGCACAGTGTTCATCATCATCGTTATGAAGCACAAGTCTGGCGACAAAGTGCCAAGCAATATGAAGCAGGAAAAGCAAACATGCAAGCGCGTGAAAAAGGGAAAGTAGGCAAGCGGAATATACAAAAGCAAATGCGCAAAAAGCAGCTTGTTTTTGTAGTTTCACTGCATGCGATTTTGCTTTTTCATCTAATTTAATGTAATAATAATATACCGGATAAAAGATTAGGACACATAATAAAATACACTGCTGCCACTGACTTCGGTGTGCAGCCATATCTCGTAAGGTTTCCAGCCAACTATTAGGTGGATCTTTTGGACCCCACCCAGGCAAACGAATACGCCCAACTGAGTCTAGCGCTACGATGATTTTCTTCATCCCAACGCGCAACGTCATGGACTGACCACCCGATCGTTTCTCCTAGCTTCTGCCAGGCTTGACGAATAAGGCGCGGTACGGTAAACGGTGTTAAACATGATACCCATGATACAGGCCACGCTTCCTCGTGGACTACGCCAATTTCTTTTCCGACGTTTTTGCATCTTTCCCGGGTGATTGTGATTTTTCGCGTTCCCCTATTCTAGCGATACTGATTTTAAGAGAGCCATCCTGAGTGCGTTTAATTGTTCGTTTTCTTTCCCATGGCGGCGGTAACGAAACACTATCACTGTCCGCACACATCTCATGAGGTTAAACAATGTGTGACTACTCCGTTTGTTTTGTGTTAGATTGCAAGTGGATTGTAAACATAAACACTGTCCAATTGTCGACGTTAATTTTGATCATAATTAACTTTCTCGCGCAAACGCCTTAAATCTTAGTGGTATGTTGACATCGGTATTGCTCTTTTATACCTTCTCGTGTCCACTGTAAATACCCTAGAGCAGGCCGAGAAGTGAACGAAGGTCATGCCCAGTGATGTGCGGCTAAGATCGTGCTAAATTGATTGGCCAATGATAGTGAGCTGCATGCTGAAACACGCTGGAGTCTCACTACCATTTCTATTTTCTTTCTCATATCTGTCTAGGCCTGGGCAACCTGACAGTGTCTTAGCCCACGTGCAGTCTCTGACTCTGCGGCACTTTGCCTGGATCAGGCTTGTGCTTTTATACCAATCTATTCTAGCGATACTGGTTTGCTCGTTTATACCTTCTCGTGTCCGCTGTACATACCGTAGAGCAGGTTGAGAAGTGAACATAGGTCATGCCCAGTAATAACTGTGACTCTTGTACTGCACTTTCTCTGCAATACAATCAATCGTTTTCTTGCTATCACGCTTGCTTGATTAGAATTCCATGTTGGACGAAATCAGTTAAGGATCACAGTAGCCATCACCGATTTGCTTCCGGTACTGAGCTGCATGCTGAAACCCGCCGGAGTCTCACTACGATTTTTATTTCTCATATCTGCCTAGGTCTGAGCAACCTGACAGTATTTTATCCCACGTGCAGCCAGAAACCGGTAGTGGGGGATGTGAGCAACACAATACGTTGGTCTTTTATATGCGCCTCGAGCGCTTGGACAGGAATCACTTTGTGATTCTGTATTTGAACATCGTGGTTCTTTGTAAGAACCCTATTTAACAGTGGCATACAAATATAACTTTGTTTGCCGCTTTTTCACTGTTTCAAGGCTCACTGAACCTGATCTTACTGTCTCCACCTGACGACGGCAAACAGCCAGAAACCGGTAATGCTGTGTAAGGGGATGATCGTAGGTTATATTGGAGAAAAAATATGCACTGCATGTGTTTAATGGATGCAAAGAGTTCATTATTACCAACTTCGTATGACCTTCGGTATCGCAACTGCCGATTGTCTGTGCTTTCCTACGAATGGCTAATTGAACAGTGACCTACGGAAACATTTCTCTAACTATGACCTATACTGGACATCTTGTTATGATACATGGCAGTGGAAGCCCAAGAAAGCTGCCGTGCTGACGTCACTCTACTGGTTTACGAATGCCTGTTTTATTCGAGGTGTAGGCGCCTCATCCCTGTTTGTGCTTCCTCTTCTATAGAATCCGTAGCAACTCAAGCCATACCGTTCCCAATCTTTTAGTGGTTCTATAGCGGTTGTCCCGTTTGAACTCTCGTGTTTGGGGTAAGCGCAAGCTGACTGTAAAGACAAAGATGATGGTATACAGCGCGTGCGTACTAAATGCTTTACTGTACGGCGGTGAAATCTGGACAACCCACGCAAAACACGAACGGAAGCTGAATGCTTTCCATCTACGAAGCATCCGTCGTGTCTTGAACATATCGTGGATGGACAGAGTGACTAATGCTGAAGTGCTTTCAAAAGCTGGTCTACAGAGCATGTTCACCCTATTGCGACAGCGCCGCCTGCGGTGGCTTGGTCATGTCTACAGAATGGAAAATGATCGTATTCCGAAAGATGTACTCTATGGTGAGTTGCAATTAGGAAGTCGACCATTGGGCAGACCACACTTGCGGTACAAAGACGTTTGCAAAAGAGATATGAATGCTATTGGCATTGACCCGGCGAGTTGGGAAGAACTTGCTCTTGACCGCACACATTGGATGCACTGTGTAAAGCGTCATCTGCAAGCTGGGGAGGAGCAGATACAGCTCTTGGCTGCTGAACGCAGATCACGCCGCCGGCGTGCAACTGATGCAATACAACGGAGTTCTGCGGGAGAGATTGTTCCTCCTGAATCGGACTGTTTAGTCATTCCGAAAGCTGCAGAACATGAACATTCATGCGATTGTGAAGTACATCCATGGTCGACATCGACCGAATGAGGCCAACACAACAGCAGATAAGCATTCGGTACGTGCTATCGGTGTATGGCTGTCTCTGGTGCTGGTGAACCCTATACCGGTTGTGCAATCTTGCAGTGCTTTTGTACTGCACAGGTAACGCCGTGCTTTGTTGATTTACCACTGGTGCTGAGTCGCGATGGAGTATTCTTTTATCTGTCTAGGCTTGGGCAACCTGACACTATTTTAGCTCACATGCGGTCCATGACTGTGAGGCACTTTTTCTACATCAAGCGCGTGATTTCAAACATTTATACATGCTGTTTACGTATGTGGTTTTTTCATGGCCATCAGCTTATCCTTCCCGAGAAATCAACTGTAAAGATAATAGACTTGTACCATTGTAGGTTCACTTGAGAGACCTACACACGAATCGTTTTATAGACTGAATGAGCCCCACTTATTGAATCTACGCATTACGCCTCTTGAAGTTCTCCCCTCATGCTTTGTTCTGTATCTTCATGGAAGGATTCCTACACTCACAACTACAGCTTCAGTGACCGTTGTGTTTCGGTTGCTTATGCAATCTTAACTTTATTTCCATGACTCCTCGATAGTCATACACTTGTTGGACATCAATATGTTTTGGAACAACGTCCGAATATCCTTCCTAGGTAACCTTTTCGCTTCCTCTAGTGTTTACATCATCAGTCTGATTACACCAGATTAGCAATAGATGTGAGCACGGCAAACAACGGGCCATTTCGTATGAGACTATTCACTGCAAAACAATCTTCTGCCCACCCACTAATCAAATCTTTTTCCCCCAACGTTTGCTGATAAATAAATAATTCATGTACAGTTGGTCGTTCCCTGTTCCATCGATTTCCATCCCATGGTAATTTATTCCCTCGTCTCCTCCCCCTTCCCCACGAAAAACTGTCACTCATTCGTGGTACACGCAAAGTCGCTTCCCGCGTCTTTGCGGGATAATTACGCAACCGTTTTGTAAATGCAAACCCATCAAATCCGGTTAATGTTCGTTTATTTCTCCATGCAGTTAAAGGTGGTCGTGATTTGCTTTTGTGCATGCATGCCGCTTGACAATTTGATACGAATAGTATTCGTTGAACGAATGTGACTGTCCTTTATGGGTGTTATCCTGCTTTGGCCGATGTAAACCACGAATCTACATCGTAAGCGAATAATTGTCTCATGCGCTGCAGCATTTCATCCTACTAAACAATCAAACGGCATATTATTACTTGACAATCGGGCGCTTTAAACTTTAAATAGCTTCACGTTTTTCTCGCTATCCATAATTCGGCATCCTTATATGTGGAGGTATCAGCACGCATTTCTAAAGCGACCGTAGCATTCCGCATCATAGGTCACCTCTGTCTCTGTTACTCAAGGGTAGAGTCTATAAAGCGACAGTTCGGGCTGTTACTGTATGGGTGCGAAACTTGGACCCTACGTAAATGAACACATACAGCGTCTCCAAGTATTTGACAACCGATGTCTCCGCAGCCTTTTGAGAGTTAGCTGTTAAAGTCGCATACGCAACGATGCTCTCCGAAATAAGTTGTTCGGTAGTAATGTTTATATAGAGAAGCAGATCAACCTGCATAGGTTACGCTAGTTGGGTCACTTTTTACGGCTGCAGGACCACCGACTTCCGAAACGAATTCTTTTTGCGACGCCACATCCTGATTGGCGTAAATCTCGGGGTGGCCAAACCGTCACATGGCATAAGCAGTTAAAATCCATTACTAGTAACCTTTCCAAAATCGGTGCAGCACGTCTTCCGGACTGGGGTACACGCGATCCAATATTGCAGTTGTTAGTCACGCTTTACCATTTGTCACGAAACTGCTAGTGACGGTCTTGCAGGAACCATCTTCCTGAAGTGTTTGCTTAATCTTGTATGCTGTAAAGTAGAGTGACGAGATAAGCTTGTTACGATGCATGGCAGTGAAAGCCGCAAGATATCTGCCGTGCTGATGTGGCTCTACTCGTTCACGAAACTTGATTGAATGCCTGTTTCATTCGAGGTGTAAGCTCCTCATCTTCGTTTGTTTGTGCTTACTCCGTAGCTATTTAAGCCCCACCCTTCCCCTCCATCTTTTTTAATTTTACTTTCTCATGGTTGTACGTCAGTTGATCATTCGGTACATGCTGCCGGTTTTATGCCGTCCTCACAGATGATAACTTGATTGAAGGAACTACCACAGAGTTCGAAGCGATACACACACTACTCGATAAGTCGGCGGCGTTTGCAGACTGTCGGCGTGCTCTATGTTTAGCTTCCGAAAGCGTTGTCTTCTCTCCCTCAGCTTCAAGTTGACTCTTTACGCGGTGCCTATAAAGCGATCGGTCAAGATCAAGTCCTTCCCAACTCGCAGGCTCAATTCCAAGAGCTTTCATATCCCTTCTGCAGACATCTTGTAGCGTAAATCCGGTCGACCTCCTGATTTCGTATTTTAATCGGATAACATCGTACTAAATGCGATTGGTACCCGATGACTTGCTGTACTTCTTAGTATCCTGCATGTCTGTTGAGGCCTAGGACATCTGACAGTATATTAGCCCACATACAAAATAACCAAATTTGTGATTCCATACATACATACATACACATATATGCATACATACATAACTACATACATACATACATACATACATACATACATACATACATACATACATACATACATACATACATACATACATACATACATACATACATACATACATACATACATACATACATACATATATACATACATACATACATACCTACATACATATACATACATACATGCATAAAAACATACATATATACATACATATATACATACATACATACATACCTACATACATACATACAAACATACATACATACCTACATGCATACATACATACATGCCTACATACATACATACATACATACATACATACATACATACATACATGCATACATACATACATAAATACATACATACATACATACATACATACATACATACATACATACATACATACATAACTACATCACATGCATACATACATACATACATACATCCTACATCATGCATCCATACATACATACATACATGCATACATACATACAGTAACTACATACATGCAACATAGCTGCTCCAGTGTTTTTCGAGATTGTAAAGTATACTAACCACATATGCGTTCTTTGCTGGATGTGGAACGTTAGTTAAGCTAACATTGCACCAATTGGACGTTACGTCGCCAAATTGGGTTCGATTATCAGTATTAAAAATGTCATGAGGTGTTCCCAATCGCGCTCTATTTTCCAACGTTGGTCATTCGATTTCTTACCGCGTCCTTCGTCCAGGTCATATTTTATGAGTGAGGAATGTGATAATTGCGCCAGGTCAAACGAGCTCAAATCGTGTTCCCTGTTCTAAGTACGACGTTACGTTGTTTGTTCGTGGACACTTGGTGGGGCATTAACGTCATCACCACCCGCGTTTCACAGCCATGTCACGTTTCATCCTTAAGGCCAACCGTTCCATTGCTAATCACACTCACTCACACCTAAGAACGCGTTTGTTGAATGACAAAGAATAAATCACACGCTTATCGTATATTGACAAATCCCGCTACCGGTGGTTGCTTTCACGCCCTCACCACGCTCGGCTCGTTTGACCGACTGCTGGACTGACTGCTCAGTTTTCCCAAGAGAGTGGTGCCGTTCAAACCGTTCACCCCTGCAATTCCGCCAAATTCTTGTGCGTTCTCGATTGTTGTTGTCGCTGGTTGGTTTGGCGCTTGTGTTGTACCAGATGGTGGTTAAGTTCTGCATATCGTTTCAAAGGTCGTGATTAGCATCATCATCATCATCGTCACAGACAGCATTACACCGGTAGCATCTACCGAATGCTTAACTGTCATACAACCATGAAAAAGTAAAATCCTCAAAGATGGGGAAGGGTGGGACTTAAATTGCTACGGCTTCTATAGAAGAGTAAGCACAAACAAACTGGGAAGAGGTGCCTACACCTCGAATGGAACATGCATTCAATCAGGTTTCGTGAACGAGTAGAGCGACATCAACATGACAGCTTCCTTGCCGCTTTCACTGTCATGCATCATGACAAGCTTTTCTCGTCACTCCAAGCAGACACTCCAAGAAGATGCTTAGTGCAAGACCGCCATTGAACACGGTTTCGGTTTCGTGATTAGCCCTCATCGCTAACGCATTTCCCACCTCCGTAAACGATTATTTATCGTCCGATTGAATGATTTATGTTGTCGCCACGGAGTGTCAAGTTGTTCCTTGGATTTGCACAAATTATCTCCGTAGTTAACGGCGTTTAACGCTCCCACGCTAAAGCTCCGCTGATTCGAATACAATCGCTGGCTGATATTAAAACGAATTGGATGTAGCATGTTCTGTTTTCGCTGCGTTGCTATTGTCACAGCAGTACGTTTTGCCATCAAGCTTGATGACACATTCACGCTGACCAAGAAGGACATCAATTCAAAGCCATTGCAAAGGGACGCACGCGCCACATACGAGAATTCCGCGAAACTTGACACTCCACAACGCGGTCATTGAATCAACACGTTCAATTGGACGACATGTATGTGCCAATGAGGAATCGAACATTAAGCCGTGTGACCTTGAGAACAACCAATGACGAGAAAAGTTGCAGAATGGCCAGTGTATAAACATCAGAAGACACGACGCTTACAAACAATTCGCAAGAAGCTCAGCTGACGATGTCATCTAGCTTGATGACGAAACGTCTTACTGTTACAATGCCAGCTCAGTGACCACAGAACAACCAACTACGCTGTCTAATTTTCACGGTTATTTTCATTAACCTATGGTCACAGTCTGTTTTGAAATTAACATACTTGTTATATGTTACCAGAGTAGAACCCAAGTAATAATTACTCAAATGTTTAACACTGAAAAACCTTTATGCGATTAGTCACAATTGACTAACTAAACCCAACACTACGCGTTCAGACAAAGAGATTTACCGTCTCTGAACAAAAAGGCCATTAGGCTGCGGCTCGTCTGGATTTATACACTGAATCAAGCGAAACAATATGGCCGACAAATAGACCAATCAGAATCGAGAATCATAAATTATAATGAGTTTTTGACGAAAATAATAATATTTCCTCAACAATACTATCGACGGTGTCACATTTCCGCCAGATCATTTCCCCAAATGTCGCTTGATTTTGTTTGACTCGCATACCGATCACTTATCCCACCGAAACGCGATGCATACCAACAAACGATAATCCAAATTGTCAAACCAGATTACTAAGATTCGTTCGTTATCGATTTCTTGTCAGTGAACGCAGATGCGGTTCGCAGGGAGTGATGTTCGATGTTGTATTAGGATCCGTTTCTGGTAAATACGCCACTGTTAAATGAGAATGAGGTTGCTCATACGGTCAATCGGTCCCTCATTCAATCGACCACTATATTCAGCTATTTATTTGTCTATTTATCCGTCCATCAATCTGAATTTCTTTCTTTCTTCCTATCCATCTATTTATCTATCCATCCGTCAATCTATTTGTCTATCTATCTGTCTATAGATCTGTTCGTCCATTTGTCTACCTTTCTATCTATACGTGTATATGTCTACCCATCAGTTTGCCGATTCATGGATACGTACATTTATTTTTCCATTTTAATTCGTTCGTTCAAGTGAATCCCTTACACTTAATCGACCTTTCCTGCTCATTGTCTCGTTATGTTGTTTTGATACAGATCATGTCACCAGATAGTGGAATATTATACTTCAACTTATCACAATCTCCCGCGCAAACTATCAGTTATTATAAAACTCGCCATTGACAATGTGCTAATTTTCGCAAGCCTGAAATTTGACGCTCAACTACTTTTGCAATGAGCGACTGAGAGACCCGAATGTAAAATTCCGCTAATTTTATGATGTACCCTTTGTTGTTTGCCCAACAAGAACTCGATACCATTCTCTGTAAAAACCCTATTTTCACTGTTACAAGGCTCACTGAACCCAATCTTACTGTGTCCACCTGATGATGGCAAACCGCCGGAAAACGGTAATGGAGTGTAATTTCGGGGGATGTTAGCAACACATTACTTTGGTCATCCGTAAGCGTCTTGAGTGCTTGACCACGAGTCACTATGTGATTCTGTGTTTGAACATCGTGGTTCGTTGTACGAACCCTATATGCAACAGTGGCATTCAAGTATAATCTTGTTTATCATTTATCCACTGTTTCAAGGCTCACCGAACCTAATCTTACTATCTCAACCTGCTGACGGCAATCAGCCGGAAACCGGTAATGGAGTGTAATTGCAGGGATGTGAGCAGCACTATACACTGGCTTCAAAGTATAACTTTTTCATCACTATTCCACTATTACAAGACTCACTGAACCTAATCTTACTGTCTCCACTTGATGACGGCAATCAGCCGGAAACCGGTAATGGAGTGTAATTGCAGGGATGTGAGCAACACTATACACTGGCTTCACAGTCTAATCTTTTCATCACTTTTCCAATATTACAAGAATCCTTGAACCTAATCTAAACTGTATCATCTGATGACGGCAAAACAGGCCGGCGACCGTAATGGAGTGTAAGTGCGGGGGTGTGAGCAGCACTATACACTGGCTTCAAAGTATAACTTGTTCATCACTATTCCAAGACTCACTGAACCTAATCTTACTGTCTCCACCTGATGACGGCAAACAGCCGGAAACCGGTAATGGAGTGTAAGTGCGCGGGTGTGAGCAGCACTATACACTGGCTTCAGAGTCTAATCTTTTCATCACTATTCCAAGACTCACTGAACCTAATCTTACTGTCTCAACCCGATTACCGCAAACATCCGGAAACCGGTTGTGTTGTATTGACACTAACCTACGCCGATCCATTTCACGCATTAAATGATTCTCTATTTGAATATAGTGATTCTGTTTACGAACCCTCTCCAACACTAGCGTTCAAGTACAATTTGGTTCACTACTTGTCCGCTTTTTCAAGGCTCATCTTTACTGCCTCCCCCGCTGACGACAGACACTCGGTAAACGACTGTGGTGTGTGTGCGCGAGGAAAATTGAGCACAACATTAAACTGTTCGATGCGATCCTGTTTTGCGTATTCATTTCAAATATTCATGTGGTTTCGTTGCGAAAATGGCTCGGCGTGTTAAATGGACGTGACGTTTTTATTCCAGTAGCACTGAATCTTCTCGTAAAGGAATCGCCCATATGTAGCGCTATTTTGAGTCAAACTTTCATAGCAGCTTTATTTGGGTTTATATATCTTCCAACGCGTTTGACTCTGTGTCCATCGAACCCAGTGTGTCTGTTCCTAATTTTCAGTAGCTTTTCAGGTCCTACCCTTCCTCATCTTGTTCGATTTTAAACGCGTTATGTTTGTATGACAGTTAAACACTTGGTACCGGTGTTATGCTGTCAATGACGATGATGATGATGATCTAACCCAGCAGATGTGATGTGAAAGCACAAGCCTTTTCCAGGCAAAGTGTCGCACAGTCAGAGACTACACGTGGGCTGAGATACTGTCAGGTTACCCAGGCCTAGACAGATATGACAAAAGAAATAGAAAGAAAATAGAAAATAACCCAGCAGTGATCCAAATGTCTACCGCTTCTCCACGTGAATCCCGGCTATAGAACCTGTCTAGCAAACGGCCTTGAATGTGGTTGCAAAGCGTGTGAATCCGCTTCTTTTATTCAATTTGATGTCTTCTCTGATTGTTGATGTGAATAGCTTATTCACCATCATGTGTTTGACTTTTCGTGACTCGCAGATTTCAGTCAACCAAAGTGCCGCCCAGTCATAGACTGCACACGGGCGGAGATATGGTTAGGCCACCCAGCCCGAGACAGCTTAATGATCAATGGTAGTTAAACCACGACTTGTGTTCTGATGGCTCTGGCTGCTTGTGGTGAATCTATTTAACAGGGTGTATATTCTCCTCTATTGCTGAACAGGGTGTCTTACCCGCGCTGTACGAGAGTGCATCTGGTGACCACATAGTTTAGCCTCATTATTTCTGGCTAACAGCGTTCGCATTACCTAGGTCATTAGTCTACACCGCTGTACGGTTACTCTGATGTTGATGTTCGTTATCGATCGATTATGATATTTTTCCACCATTATTTTTATCGCCCAGATGCTGATGATTCTTGGCATTCTGGTTGCGCTTCTGATCATAGTCATAATTGGTAAGCCGTTTGTCGTCCTCGTTGTTGTTGTTGTTTTCCCGCATGAGGTCGGTGTTGTACTTTCATTGAGTTGTGTTCCCGCTGATGACATTCGAGACACTATTGTTGATCGTCACTTTCGTGAATGCAGCAGGTTCATCGCAACTATTTCCTCTGATTGTTCACATCCACTGAACAAAAGCCTTGCTTCTTGTGAATCTTTTTCCTCCACCCGAAGTTACTATATTATTCCCTATTCGAGAACCAACAAATTTAGAAACTCTTTTGTTCCATACATGGCTCGATACATGGTTGATCAGTCGAAAGCTGTTATGAAGTTGAAGAAGCGCTTGACAATTTTGAAATGACGCTGAAATGTTCCAGTTATTCTCTAATTTTTATTTTTCTAATTCGCCTCACATTTGTCTAGCCTATGGTAACCTGACACTTTATTAGCTCATATATCATTTCATTGTGGTGCACTCTATACATTTTATCATATTTGTATTTTTTGGAGAAATTAATGTATTGCTGAAAATTCGTGTACACAAATAAAGTCATTCTCTTCTCTTCTCTAAACTATGAATGACCTTGACAGGCAGTTAAATGTTTCCTTTCGTGCGTTTCGTCTCCAACCGAGAGACTGTGTTCACCATTCACAATAGTCCTTAGTTTTACGAACATTTTGAGTGACACCGAGACTCTTGAACGGCGAGCGCTGTCGTCTCCTCTTCTCATATCGCGGTTACCCTTTCACTTCGCGGAGTGTCATGCTCGGTCTGTAAGGGCAAACATGTTTGAGTGTGAGCGCTAAATGTCTCGCTGTGCATGCGCGTAGACTCCGTGCTCGGTCACGAAGAATGCTCACCGCATTCCTATTTCCAGCGCATCCATTGGGGACTAACCTGAATGGGAAAGACAGCGAAATGCTTTCTAGACCTGACCCACGGAAAACCGTCGTTGAAATGTTGGTTCCTGTTGCGGGGAATGAATGCATGTTTGATTCACGGCGCAGGCACCTAATCTTCCACCGGTTCAACAGCTTTTTAAGTCCTCTCGGCACTTTGACTGGATCATGCTTGTGCCTTCATACATCAACATTCAAGGAGTTCATGTCCGATAGTTGACCTTCAACACACGTTTGTAATCGTGGTGCGAAGACGGTCGATCTCGATCTTGCGATACATTTCCCATTGTTGGATTACTTTCGTAGGGGCTAGTTCAATTCAAGGATTAGGTCGGCAAGCTGTTGGTTAGTGGAAATTAAGCTGACTCCATAGATTTTTTTCCCTGTATGTTTGTAACTATCTGAAGTGGAACATCAGCATGGTCGCCATCATACAGCCAAGACCAGCTAACTGATGTCGGATCAATGTTCGCATTGTCCAATAAAACTCGATGAAAATCAAATAGAACTATTCGGGACTTTATCGCGACATGATCTTCAAACTTTTGATAGTTTGCTCCCCTAGAAAATCATCTTTTTGGCCTAAAATCTAGTTCGAACACCTGAAACTACAACCAACTCAGCTACTTCAATGTAGTCAACCCAGTGAACAAATGTTTGCTTCACCTGCTTTCCGAGAAGAATCTTTTGCTTGTCAACCTTCGCAAGCTATGCAAAATGCTACTTGCCAGGTAGCGATGTTGAAATGTCAGTGCTGCTGCTTTTGAGCTGTCCCGTCACGGAATCTGTCTCACTCTCAGTGTATATTCATTCAGTCTACGACCCCGCAAAATTGAACGCTTGTCTAAATTGACGTCTCGTGAACAAACCCCTTCCCGTGCATGGCTCAACACCCGTTGTCCTCATTTCCGCCCCACCTCTGCAAAAATACAATCGTTTCTCCCGTTCAAAATATCCACAATGGGGTTCTGTCTTGGCCAACAGTGTTCCTATTCTCACGCTTCATTGTTCCGTTTTGTTGCGTCCTCCTCATCCGACTGAGTGGGAAATATTTGTGTCGTTCTGTTTTTTTCCCAATGTGTCGTTTCACACTTGAACACACACTAATGTTGCATGTTCCCGTTGTGTGATGAACGTGTCGGGTTGTTCTCACCTCGTCCCTGCCGATCAATAATATCTGCAAACGGTGACAACTCATTCGGATACATTTTTGATTGCCCTTGTCCGAGACCGGTTTATATTTCAGTCCGCTGGTGCTTTGTGTTTAATCCAAATGGAACATTCCTCGAGTATTTGTAACTGTTTTTGTGAGGCAATTAAAATGGAGTGCAAAGGGAATGACTCGCTGTGGTGTATGGCTAAACTTGCTTGGATGCGTGTTCTAGTACGCTTGTGTAAGCGCCTCATTCCATGGAGGCTGTTGCTAGATTTTCCACTCGTCTATTCTTGATTTTTTACTCTAGTACTCTTACTTTCGGTGTTAATGACGCGTGAACAGTGTGTATGAATATGTGACAGATTCGGTGGTTTTAAATAGTAGCTCTGAGACTAATTGGCGGACACACTACTGAGCTTATGTTTCACAAACGTTCGCGGGACTGCACCACCAGGAACTCTGGCGTTTTCTCTTCTTGTTTTGATCACGAAGCTTTCTCCATCTACTCTGTTTTTCGGGGTTGTTTGGCTGTTACGCATTAGAGCTCGCAAACCGCGACTGTCTGTCAATAGTAAAAGATAGCTTACAAAGAAATAAGCAGATTGGAACAGTGTATCGCGTTTAATAAAGCGTAGACCAACTATATGTTTAGCGTTCGGCAAACATAATCCACTGTAGGGATTGACTACAGCATAGAAACTTATTTCTTGTCGTTTTCATTGCACTGCGTCGCAATGTTTCTTTCTCATATCTGTCTATGCTTGGGCAATCTGTGAGTATCTCAACCCGCAAGCACTCTATTTGTGATTGAATAATAATAATAGCTTCCAAATATCAATGCCCATCAGATCTAATCGGTGTTAGCTTACACTATCCGATCGGAAGACCTGACACGGAGATCTGTTCGCTTGGGCGACCGCAACAGATGTTGCTGGCTCCTTCTGAACTGGTCGGGCAAACAAAACTACTCAGATGTGCCAGTCTGGAGAACAGTTCATAAACGCTTAATTGCGATCGGTCAAACGGTGGACGGTAGCCCAGGTCGTTAAGGCATGGACTACAATGGTGGTCGGGGGTTCGAACCCCACCCCCGAAGCGGAGGATATGCACTGCTGATGAGCTCAAATAAGAGCGAATCTAGAGTCCAGTGCTTCCATTATGGACCGTCGTGATCAACTTTGTGAATAGTTTGATGAGCTTGGCACGGATGAGTAGTCACAAATATAAACAACATATTCTCCAAACATTGCATAATACTAGCTTCCCTATTCAATTCTCTTAGGAGCAAATGAACTTTGCTCAAGTTGTATACTGTTCATGGGACTCACTACGCAACGTTTTGAATCATTTCAACTGCCCCTTTGTTAAAAATCCAACTTTAAAAGAAGCTAGCCTCCGCTTACCTTGTGTTGGAGATTTACGGCCAGGGAATTGTCTTATCGCATAGTTTTCTTCGATCGCAGAAATTCGGTCGCTCCGTATGCCTCCTGCACGACCGCTTTACTGATATCATCTACCAAAATCATCATAATGTTGGAACCCCATTACATGGAGATATCATAATCGTTATTTGACTCAGAGGTCTACACACTTGCTTATGCAGAGTACACCGCAAGGTAGCTGTCTGTTTTTGAACTGGGTGCCTCTCTCTGTTGCTTCTTT
>JACCGJ010012915.1:0-39740 GCA_013407085.1 Atriophallophorus winterbourni
CGCACCAAATTGTCTGTTAAGCCTAGGATAGACGTCACTCGCATGTGCGAACCTAATCAAACTGCGAGATTCGCAAAAGCCTTCACAGACGAGTTCAACAAGACAACCCCACTTGAATCTGCTTCAGAAAACTGGGAATTGATAAAAAGCTGCATATGCTGAGTCGCAATTTCCAGAAAGCTCGAACGAGCGACTGTTTCGAAGCAAACGCTTCTGAGATGACTGCTGTGCTGGATGAGAAACGCTGAGCATTCTTGAGGTTCAAGGTATGCCAACAGATGAAAACTTACGTCTTCTAAGAGCAGCTAGAAATAAGGTCCAACAGACTGCAAGGCGATGTGCAAACGACTATTGGACTGAAGTTAGCCTCAATATCCAAAAAGCTGCGGATACCGGAAATTTTCACGGTATGTATGATGGGATCAAGAGAGCCATTGGCCCAAACAAACTTAAAACGGCTCCCATTATATCTTTATCTGGTAAGCCGATTGTCGACAAAACTCAACAGATGGAATGATGGGTAGAGCACTTCTCTTCTCTCTACTCTAGAGACAGTACGGTTCTACCGCATGCACTTGAAAATGTCGAACGGTTTCCGACCATTGAATATCTAGATACCCCTCCTACTCTTGATGAGCTCAATGAGGCAATCGACCGCTTAGCGAATGGGAAGGCCTCCGGTGACGACGGAATTCCACCTGAGCTCATCAAATGCGGTAGAGCAGCATTAGTACAGCCTCTTCACCATTTGCTTCTTCAATGCTGGCAGGAGTAGTGTGCCCCACAAGAGATGCGAGACAAAGATCATCACGCTTTTCAAGAATAAAGGAGATAGAGGTGACTGCAACAATTACAGAGGAATCTCCCTTCTGAATGTTGTCGGCAAATTGTTTGCTAAAGTCTCACAGATCCGGCAGAAAGTTTTAGCTGATAGAATTTACTTTTATACCTCCGAAACTAATGTGCTTCCTGCAACGAAGTTCACACCGTTGACATGAATCTTCTCCCTGAGACAACTTCAAGACAGTGTCGGGAACAGCGTATGCCATTATACGCTGTTTTTATTGATTTAACTAAGGCATTCGACTACGTCAGCAGGGAGGGTCTTTTCAAAATGCTTGATCTGATAGGCTGCCCCAAAGACTGCTCAGACTCGTTATTTCGTTCCACTCAGGCAGGAAAGGCTCAGTCCATTTTAACGGTTGCAGTTCAGAAGCATTTTAAATTCGCCGAGGCGTCAAACAAGGGTGTGTTCTTGCTCCCACTCTGTTCGGCATTTTCTTTGCTCTGCTTCTGAAGCACGCTTCTAGGACGAGAACAGAAGGCATTTACATACGCACGCGAAGTGATGGTAAGCTTTTCAACCTGAACCGGTTGAGAGCACAAACCAAAGTACGGGATGTGATAATCCGTGACCTGTTGTTTGCCGACGATGCAGCCTTTATTGCTCACTCCCAAGAGAACCTACAGTCGCTAATGGACTGTTTTTCGTCGGCACGGAAAGACTTTGGTCTAACGATCAGCATGAGCAAGACCAAAGTCCTTGGTCAAGGGACTGTATCGCCACCCATTATCACTGTTGGAAACTGTCAGCTCGAACCAGTACATCATTTCACATATCTTGGTTGAACCATTGCGGATAACCTTTCGCTAGACATGGAGATTGATAAGCGGATTGGCATAGCAGCTGTCATTCTGCCCCGATTGAACTCTCGTTTTGGGGTAACGGCAAGCTGACTGTAAAGACAAAGATGACGGTATACAGCGCGTGCGTACTAAATGCTTTGCTATACGGCAGTGAAACCTAGACCACCCACGCAAGACACGAACGGAAGCTGAATGCTTTCCATCTACCAAGCATCCGTCGTATCTTGAACATATCGTGGATGGACAGAGTGACTAACGCCAAAGTGCTTTCAAAAGCTGGTCTACAGAGCATGTTCACCCTATTACGTCAGCGCAGCCTGCAGTGGCTTGGTCATGTCTATAGAATGGAAAATGGTCGTATTCCGAAAGATCTACTTTACGGTGAGTTGCAATTAGGAAGTCGACCATTGTGCAGACCGCACTTGCGGTACAAAGATGTTTGCAAAAGAGATATGAAAGCTCTTGACATTGACCCCGCAAGCTGGGAAGAATTTGCTGTTGACTGCTCACTTTGGAGGCAATGTGTAAAGCGTCGTCTGCAAGCCGGGGAGGAGCGAATACAGCTCTTGGCTGCTGATCGCAGATCACGCCGCCGGCGTGCAACTGATGCAACACAACAGAGTTCTGACTATCATTGCAAGCGCTGCGGGAGAGATTGTTCTTCCCGAATCGGACTGTTCAGTCATTCAAAAAGCTGCGAAACATGAAATTCAAGCGATGTGATGTACATCCATGGTCGACATCGACCGACGGAGGCCAACATAAAATCACACACCATTTCCATCTAGAATATTTGAAATGTATATTCCAGTTTAGTTAGATGTTGAGGCTATGCCAACTGTTATATCATCTGAAAAGAAAAAGATCTTACAATGTGTTATGCCGGATAGCATATCGTTTAAAAAATCAAGATTATTTACGCACCCAAAACGCTTCCCTGTATGGCTCCGCTCAGAATAAATAAATACATAAATAAATAAATAAATTAATATAAATAAATAATTTACACTTGTACATCTAAGGTATGGTAAGCATGATCAGTAATCAAGAAATTTTTTGTATAAATGAAGCCGAATATTTAAATTCTTAATTAAAATATTCACGGTCACACGTGCAGCGGAATTTTTAAGTTCGTAAAACAATGAAGATAATGGGCAATCAATTAGTTACCATGCTTGTAGAAGACTGACCAATTCAATAATGTCCCCAAGAATGTATGATAAAAAGCACAGGATAATAAAGGTTTATGGCGGTAGCCAAAATGTGCACGAAGGTACAGCGGAGCAATCACTTAACACGAATCAACGGAAAGAGTATCAAGGTCAATTATTATTAGGTACAGTAAAACAATGTTGTTACACAGCCCCCCTCCAATAAGTCTGGTTAGAGGAGACTTCTGGTCAGGAATTGACATTTGAACTGGCCAAGCGGTGTCAGGTCGTTCCATACAGGAAAATAGTATCTCAACAACCAGTCACTTCGAAGTCAACCAAGGCACTTGATCTGCGTAAGTCGATTGTCTGTGGTGACTAGGGTATGGTACGCGAAAAACTGATCAGAACTAAGCCAAGTCACGTCTCACATGGGGTGAACGTGCTGCTAGCCGGAATCGCCCTTCGGGCATGGTCTTAGTACGAACCCAGTAGGAGCACAAGTAGGCACATCCGTAGGCTTGACAACGAAGAACCGGATGCTTCGAAAACATATTCTGCGCTGAGAATTTCCTGCGCCCCCAGGGTTGACGGCAAACGGCATCGCCTGGAGAAAGCTGAGTGGCGTGTAGTTGTACTTGTAAGGTTCTTGTCTAATAGATTTCGTGCTAGACGGTGTGTGCTCTTGGTTGAGGTAACCAGGTAGGATGGCGCCAAGTTTCGGTGATCCCTGGGTGGGGTGTCACGGTTTCAATAGTAGGAGGTGCATGTGCACCTCAGGAGTGAGAAGAAAATCTCTCTGGTTTAAGGCCACAACCGAGTTATAGTGATGAGGTACGTAAAAAATGCACGGTCATATACCAAGTGATAATAACACGTTAAATATGTGCTACAGGGTCGGCGAACTATACGGGTTACCGTTTCGCTCGCCTGGTTGCTGTGGTTGCAGGCGCTGAGTGAGTAGTGGGTATAGTATGAGGTTATCACCGGTGTTGCTGACGTTGGGTCTGGCGGATTAGCTGAGTTAACTTTATTGTCCATGAACGCCTGTTTGACTCTGTCAAAACAGACGTGTCGTGTCGACAGTCGCGGCCAATCACAACTGTTTTGTTGGGACCGCTGAATTATCCTAAATTGTCCAGCATAAGTAGGGTGAAGAGATAGCTTAACCATGTCGTTTCAGAGAAAGACATACTGGCAATGTGCCTACTCCTTCGGCACGTGGGACGGTTTGGCCTGAAGTCGCGGGGCTGGTTGGTGGAAACGACCCATATAATGTTGCAAGCGCACCATGTAATCTCCATAGGCAAATGGTGATTGTCTAACCGGGGAGGCATATTCACCAGGTAATGCGATAGTGCGACCGAATGTTAACTCGGTGGCAGTGGTTGCAAGGGGGTTTTAAAGGTTGACCTTAAACCTAGGGGGACATTAGGTAGGACTTCGGTCCAGTCAGTACCTCCAAATGCCATTAATGCGGCTTTGAAATGCCTGTGTAACCGTTCCACCATTCTATTCGCAGCAGGGTGGTAGGCAGTTGTTCGGTGATGTTGGCAACCCAGGGCAGCCAGCAATTTACTTGAGGCGCCATCAAAATGGGAACCTCGGTCCGATGTGCCGATACTCGGGCAACCGAACTGTACCATCGGACGTTCGGAGAAGGCGTGCGCAACTGACTTTGAATAGCATTTGTGTAGCGAAACGGCCTCGAGCCACATGGTGAAACGATCTATGCTGGTGAGGTTGTGTGTATGGCCACGTGAAGGTGATAACGGGTCAACTAGTTCTACGTGGATATGAAAGAAACGCTCAACCGGTTCTACAAAAGCTCCTAATTGTCTCTTGGAGTGTCGATGGATTTTCGTTCTTTGGCAATCACAGCACGCTTTAGCCTATGTCCCTAAGTCCCTACTGGCTTTCGGCCAGATGAATCTACCCTTAATTTGTTTAACGCTATCACGGATTCCAGTGTGGTAAATATTATGTAGGGTATCTAACACTCGCTTTCTGAACGCAGACGGAATCAGCGGTCGGGGTGCAGCTTGTGAAACGTTACACAGAATATCATTCCAGCCATCGGGCAAAGGGAAAGGTCTTAAGTCGAGGGAATTGGAATCCGTAAGTTGCGCGACCTCGGCGTCGACCGCTTGCGCTGCAGCGATTTCTTTTACGTCGAGGCAGGATGGCATCTCTATCACGCTTATCATAGAGAGAGCGTCCGCGACAGTGTTTTGAGCACCTAAGATATGTTGTATGTCAGTTGTGAATTGAGTGACAAAATCCAGGTGTCTCGTCTCTCTTGGAGATTATTCATCCGCCGATCTGCTGAGTGAGTGAATGAGGGGCTTATGATCAGTACACACGGTAAACTGCCTACCCACTAGAATGTGGAGGAAGTGTTCGGTCCCCAGGTATATTGCCAATCATTCTCGACATAATGTGCTATACCGAGACGCTGTCTTTTGCAGTCATCTCAAGCAACGCGAAATCAGGAACCATGAGCCGTCAACATTCTGTTAACGCACTGCTCCCACTGCTTCCGCGGATGTGTCCGTGAATTATGACAGAGGTGCATCTGGCATATAGTGGTTGAGAGATGTGATATCGGCGATTTGCTTCTTGAGCGACGTGGATACCGATTCAGCTTCGTCCGTTAAACATAACGTCTAAGCGTTGAAACGGAGCAGATCACTTAATTGCTGGGAGACGCGCGCACACTGTGTGATCAAACGTCGTTAATAGTTTGCCAGGCAAAGAAATCATCGAAGTTCCTTAAAGGTGGTGGGCTCTAGGAAGTTTTGGATTGTTCCCGTATTATCTTCCAGTGGTTAAATACCAGAAGCCGAGAGTCTATGCCCTAGGAAATCGACTGCTGTCTGTCTAATACTGCACTTGGTCGCGTTGATCGTAACCCCATGACTGCGCAAACTATCAAATAGTGCAACAAGGTGACAAACTTGGTCGTTCTTAGAGGAGAAGTTGATCACTACATGGTTAATGTAAACGTACGCGAAATAGAGGCATCGGCAAACCTGATCCATCAATCGTTGGATGGTTTGAGTCGCATTGCGCATACAAAGAGGCATGAGAACGTACTCGTAGAAGCCAAACGGCGTAGTAACAACCGTCTTCGATATATCCACGTCAGCTACTGTGATTTGGTTGTACGCCCTAACCAGGCCAATCTTGCTGAAAATGGTACATCTGTGAATATTATCCGTCGTGTTCTAAATATGCGGAATGGGGTACCTATCAGGTACCGTCGCCTTGTTCAGAATACGGCAATCACCACAGGGACGCCAATCCATAACGTTCTTTTTCGGGGCCGTATGTAGAGGATAAGATGAGGGGCTACTAGCTGGGCATATAATGCCTAATTGCAGCATATGCTGAATCTCCTTGCAATCCGCAATTTCTGAGGCGGTAATCGCTTCGGTCTTCCGTAAACCGGAGGACCACTGGTAGCGATGTGGTGTTCTACTTGTGTAGAAATCACCGGTCGTGCAGTGGATGACGATTAGAATAAGTTAGGATATTTCGCGAACAAAGTGGCATAGAAGGGTTCTACTTCGCCAAAATGTAACACAGGGGAAATCTTTACATCTCTGCTCAGGGTACCAAGATCTTTCAGACGAGTAGTCTAATTTATCACCTGCTAGCGGCGATAATCAACAAGAATTTCGAACTAGTGTAGGAAATCAACTCCCAAAATCGCAAATGGGGCAGCTGCGATTGTGAAAATCCAGCGGAATTCATGACGTAAACCTAAATCAAGGGTCAAGGAGCGTTGACCGGTGGTTGCTATAAGCGATCCTTTAGCTGCAATTAAGTGTTGGCTCATCAGATTGGAAGTTGCGCAGGTGTCTACTGGCCGCATATTCATTTCGGCACCCGTATCTACGAGAAAACGTAGACCTGTGGGCTTATCCTAGATAAAGAAAGATGACTTAATCTCTTCGGGCCGACTACAGAAGTCGTCATGAGGTGCCGGACTGAGTTTTTCGCTGGCGATGAGCGATAGGCGCAAGGTTTAATGCAACGCCGCGCATTATCGCTGTATTTCCTTAGGATCCATCAAACAAGTGACCGAGTGTGACTACTCCAGCGTTGGCGAAATAACGTGCGTGATCGTGACTTACTGTTGAGTGTGAAGTTTCGAACCTCATTGCGTAAAGCTGCAAACAAAATGCATTGCACGCACTCAGGTAAACGCTGGAGCCTTTGTTTCTTTAGTAAGGACTCGTCCATATGCGATGACCCTAGCAGGCGGCGCATTTTCATTAGTATGGTAGATAGCTTTTTGTTGACAAATTCTACGTTTCCGAACAGATGTTGTAGCTTAGATCTTTCAAAAGGTACCGTGTGTGAAATCACGGCCTGTTTGACGCTGAGGAACCGGTCACCTATGGGGGATGCCAGGACTGCGTCGCGTTCCTGTAACAACACATTCGCTAGGATTACAGATAATATTCCATTTCTCAATCTTCTCGTTCATGAAATTAACTTCCTAATAAAATACGAACGAGCACTTCATTGACTGTGTACAAAAAGCAAATCAAATCATTTTAACACCGAAAAATAGCTGAGCTATTTAATAATAATACAACTACCGATAATTAATACATAAACACATTACAGGCTTTTAGGATGTCACCCAAATATTTTAAGAGCAGTTTGATTCTTTCTTGAGTATTTACATTCCAGAATTATCGAGATTGAAAAAAATACACTCTTCAATTCTTGAAATGATTATATCATTTTCTATCTTGCTTATATGCGTTTGAACTTACATGCTGAAGTTCACTCATGAATAAGCAGTACAATTTTAACCTACCCAAACTGTAATTAATCCTGTTCCTATATTTCACACATTTACTTTTATTTTTTAAAAAAAACGAAGTTTCATTAATTATTTCTTACAAAGCTATCTGTTCTTTATTTTTTATGTCAGCTACTATGCGTATGATTTTTATCCAACAATTTTTGTACCAGTAGCTAAATAAATATTTGTATTTATGTTTACTCATCATTTGTAAAATCACTGTTTTACTTTTATTTGTTCATAAATACAACTACTCGTGCATTGCATGAACCGGTTTATCCCAGAATATAAGTTATTATTATGATTGCTTTAGCAGAAACCCCGAAATGAACACCCGTAGTCATTCACTTGAAAGCACGCCTGATTTAGGATTTCGAATTTCTGAATCACTCACATTCAATGACAGGATACGCCTTCTTTTCTCTAAAGCCAAACACAGGTTTATAATTTAACCTTATTGAAAAATCTACCAATTATGCATAATTCTCGTTTAGACTTTTGTAACACAATACTTAATAATAATAATAATACTATATTCTTGGTAAACCAAGGCGTGCAAAACATGATCAGGTTATCAATGTGTACAAAATAAATAAATTGTAAAATGACCTTATCAAGCGGAATTTTTGAACATTTTGCTGATTAATAAAGGATGGTAAATTTACAAGGGTAAGAAAGTTAACTTTTTTCGCGCAATGTCACACAGTAATAAAGTTTCATCTAGATTGCATCGAAATAATCAAATGAAGGGGATGCGATTAATTCTGGAGCAGGGGTTGAAAGAAAAGAAAATAACGGAAAAAATTATGGAGGAAATAGTGCGTGTGAAGATATAATTGTCACAGTAAAAATAAATTTTCGAAATAAAGAAAGTTCCTTTATATATATATATATAATTGACTTCTTCGGAATGTTGGTGGGTGTGATTGAAAAAAAGCACATAAAAATCCGAAGTTAAATTGAAAAAATTAGAAAATGGAGGGGAAAAGAAGAGATTGTGGTTTAAATTGCATGAGGTTTGGGCCGGTTGTACGATCCAGGAAAGTCGAAGAATTGTCAAATCAGGGAAACCAAAACTATTCGCCAGTATGGATTTCGGTTCATGTAGAAGAATCAGTTTTACGCGGAAGAAGCAAGGACCAGTATCGGAGTTGGTTTCGGAGTCGGAGACACTGGAATACGATTGAAAATATTCTCTTCACCATCATGGTGAGAGGTTATCATTGTGAAATTTTACATTGTATATAAACGATAAAAAAGATCACAAAAAAGACAATATTTTTGGCATTTTTAGCGTTTTTTTCCTTTCTTTTTTTATAATAAATACGTTATGTAAAAACATAAATGAATTAGATAGCATTGTTTTAGAAATGATTCAAAGTTCTATCTCAAAATCCATTATAGGTTACATCACCTAAAATGTTATTGAGAAAGATGTGAAGAACGGAAACTCCATTCGTTATGGTTTCACAGCATCAAGCACAATCTAATTTTATTATTTAGAATACTGTCCTCGGATAGTAAAAAAAACAGTTCGACTTTCCATTTACGGCAAGATTTCAAGTATAAATTGAGAAACTGTGATAAAACTGTTAAACTATCAAGGTTTGGTACAAGAGTACGGAAATCATTTCTACTTAACAAAATATGGCTAAATTGTGGAATCTCCTTCCAGAATACATAAGACTTAGCTCCTCTTTGCACGAATTCAAAGCTTAGCTGACATCATTAATTACTATAGAAGAAATAATTGATCTTCTCAATCTATATGTTCTACCTGATGATCTATATAATGGCATGCCAGTGTACTGATTTTGATTTAAGTTTTCATGAAGAACACTCTTATTTGCAGCATAACTACGATACCCACCTAAAAAGCTGACCCACAGAAGACATCAAGCTGATGGAGTCGATCTCATTCGTTAACCCGAAAAGAATAATGTTAATATTCCAGATAGATTTTTTTGACAAAAAGAACCAAGTGTTTCGAATTATCCGCCAGACATAAACATTCCGCAAATATGATGAGCATTATCGGTTAAAATTCATTGTTCTGTAAAAGATTCATTGCATTTTTTAGAAATTCTTATATCTCGAATAACAGATCACATACAGATTATCTGTAAGCATCAAGTGAATAACGCATGCGGATTCTGATCCTACTGTCGCCACCTGATAAGTGCAAACAGCACGAACTCCGAACTCCGAACTCAGAAAATTGTATGGTAGAAAAAGCATTAAGCTTAACAATAACCATAGGATGACAAGGTATATGGAACATACAAAAAATATATATATATAATATTAAATATCTCAAATATCAATAGGGACATTCGCATACCGCATGGTTCGTCATAAACTCATCGAGTTTAGAAGCGAAAACCAAATCAGATTCTGATCGTGTTATTTCTTCAGGCAAATAGTTCCAAGTGAAACAAATTCTTACGGAGAAAAAATAACAACGTATATATAATCGAGAATGCGGAACGCTTAAAGCCTTTGAATGTGTTCGTGTTCGAGTATGGTCATTGGGCTTTAGCAAGTGTTTAAGGGGATGGTTTACAGAATACAGGATTTTGAAGGTCAACTTAAGGTCACTACGTATCCGCCGTTGGGTAAAATCTTGTATGTTCAGTTTTAACATTCGCTTTGTGAAAGGCAAATTTCTGTACCGTAAGACCAACTTTATAGCACGATGATAAATCCTGTCGAGTAGTTCGATATCCTTCCTCAGCCATGGTGCCCAGACTTGGATGGAATATTCCATAACAGGACATATATACGTGTTTATTACCCGGGGTAGGGTTTCGGGCGTAAAAATCCGGAATATTCTTTCGAGAAGACTCAAGATACGGCAAGCTTTATTGTAAACCATCCTGCAATGCTGTCCAGGCTTAAGGTTAAACGGAACCCAGATACCCAGATCTTTTTCTGCTGTGGTCCAGACGAGATCTTGCGTGCCAAGCTGATACGTGTGGTGCAGAGATTTTCCAAGCTGCATCATTTTACATTTCGCAGGGTTAAATGGTAACTCATTTAACTGGGACCAACGAAATAAGATGCTTAGATCCCGCTGTAATGCCATACAGTCATTAACAGACCTGACACGTTTCCAAATTTTAATATCATCGGCAAATAGTATCAAGTTGCATCCAATATTCTCTACTATATCGTTCATATACACCAAGAATAGAAGAGGTTCATGCACCGAGCCTTGCGGAACTCCACTCGTGACGTCTATTTTTCTGGATAAGGTGCTGCCAACGCGAACTTGGACGTGTCTATCAGTAAGATAGTCCATTATCCAATTCAGCCATATTCACGTTATTCCATAGGATTCGAGCTTTTTTATTAATATGTCATGGTTGACTCTATCGAAAGCTTTGAAAATATCGATGTAGCAAGCATGTACAGTCTCACCTTCGTCTTGTGCTTGGTCCAATCCTCGAACGTTGTAAGAAGGTTAGATAAACAGCAACGAACTCTTTGAAAACCGTGTTGTGCTGCGGTCAAAATGTTTTGGTTTTCAAAATGTTCTCTTATGCGCGCAGTCACAATGCGTTCCATTAATTTAGAGATTACCGGAAGTAACGTTACCTGTCTATAGTTTGCTGTGTCTGAACGGCTAACGCCTTTATAAATAGGAGTTATCATCCCTGCTTTCCATTGCCGTGGTATTTTTCCTTTATTTAAGCTGAGATTGAATAAGCGAGTGGGAGGAGCAGTCAAAGCATCGCGACACCTGCGGAGTATGGCGGGGGTAATTTTGTCTGCGCAAGAACACATCTTTTCGTTGATTTGACAAAGTAACCGCCCAGCCATGTATTTGTTGATAGTCATTTCACTTAGTAATTCAAAGTGTAGCGATCTTGATGAAACTTGATATGGGATACAACGCTTGGAATTGAAGACAAATGAGTAAAACGTTGTTATAGCATCTGCGGTATCTTGGGCAGTGTGGGTCAATCCATTAGGTGTTAGTACAGAGAAAACACCTGGTTTGATCTTTGATCGTTCATTAACTATTTTGTAGAGAAGCATGGGATTCTTTTTCATTCTCTTGAGCAAGTTCCATTGGAATTGCATGTGTTATTCTCTTATAGAAGTCGTGACTTGATTCCGTATCTTAGAGAATCGCTTCCAAGTTGCTTCCATACCAAACTTCTTATGAGTTACCCAAGACTCTCGCTTAACAGCTAACCATTTCTACACCGAATAACAAACTGGTTGTTGTAGCTGCATTTGTGTAGTACAAAAATTGAGTTTTCGTAAATCTTCGAATTGAGATAATTAAGAAACAAATTGTAATATGAGCCAGAATCCATTGAGTCAAACTCATGAGTGTGTGCATCCCGGAGACTGATATCTGAGGATTCAAATTGTATTTTTCTTATGACTTCCGTCTGTTCGCTCGATCGTTCCGCACTAAATACATAATCAAACAAAAGCACCACATGATCACTCTTTCCCAGTGGTGCCAGGTATTGTATATCCTCTACCGCGGTTGCCTCAGGCGTTAAGACAAGGTCAACGTTTGAAGGTTGGTCAAGACCCCGCTAGCGAGTTGGCTGGTTAAGGTGATGGTGCAGTGAAGCAATGTCTATAACCTCCTTGAATTTATGTTCAATCGAATGCAGGGAGTGCCCACCTCTTGAAAACAGATGCGGGAGATTAAAATCGCCGATAATCAGCAATTGCGTAGTCTAGCATCTTGTGATGTGTTGCAAGGATTCGATTAGCTTATCATTGGATGAGCTTTCGGATGATTACGAGCGGTAAATGATGCCGATCGTACATTCTTCTCCATTGACTAGTTTTACTGAACACCACATCGTATCAGGAAGGCTGAGGTCAGGATGATCGATGACAGTACACTGCACTAAACGTTAGTGATAGTAGACTGCAACTCCACCACCAGATCTTCGATCGCGATCGCGACGGAGTGGTGACATTTTATGAATCAAAAGCTCAGCATCAGTCATGCAGTGCTGGAACCAAGCCTCTGTAACTGCAACCAAATCGGGTGAAAGTCTATCACAAAGCTCACATAGATCATCTAATTTGTTAGTTAAACACTGAGCATTTGTATAGATGCACTTGATCGTATTTATCCTACACAATGTAGGATCATGTACTGTAGCTATTGGTCCGACTCGCGATGAGCCGGACCCTTTTCGATTTTTGGGGTAACGTTTTGACTGTCAGTAACAAGATTGCAATCAGGCTGTGGTTGCGATGGTTCTCTGGGTTTCAGTGAGGGAACATGCTTCGGCACGCTTAGTCTCACGTCTGGAGGAAGTCTTGAGCGGTTTGATTTCCATTCGGTATTCATAATGATAGCCATTTCAGTCGTTAGAAAAGTGATTTTCAGAGGACTGGGCCCATTGCCTTTGTAGGTAGAGGATCTAGGTATTCTAAAAGTGTCTACGACAATGGAATCACGAGATCCAATAGCATCGGCAATGTATAACCATTGCTTCAGATCACGTTGCTTTGATTCCGATGCTGATACTACATCAACATTTTCGGGGACACCGAGGAATATTAAACTACGTGAAGTGGAGTGGTCTCGAAGAGTGGATTGACCTTTCCTTTTCCACCAAGGTATGTCGGCTTGTACTCGGCAGGTCAAACCGGGACGAGCACTGAGTAGATACGCATTGAGGATGACTTCTTCCATTTCAGATTTATTTCGCAATGTCACCCTTAATAGGCGCGGCCGGTCTACGTGAGGGGAGACTTTATGCTGGGTTAAGCGCGTCATCGATGTAGGTACCAAAGCTTTCAAGCCCATGTTTGTACAGAGCTTAGTCCATTCATTAAGCTTATGTGATTTTCTTGCTGAAAAGTGAATCTGTCGATTCCGGAATATTTGTGCAGATTAAATAAATAAATAAATAAATAAATAAATAAATTTTATTCTTGGAAATCCAAGGCGATATCTGTCTTAGTAGAATGAGCGGTAACATTTCTTTTTTTAGGAGGCTCGGATCTAGCAACTAGACGACGGGGAGTCCTGGACAAAGTGTTCACAATTTTACCAGATGAGGACCTAGGTAAACAGGGTTCAGTAGGTCCATCTTTATTACTTTCGGATGAGCTTTCAACACATTCAGTTAAGGGAGCAGTTATTGGTGTAATTTCCTTGTCCTTTTTGACTTGAGCAACATTTATTTCGGGTCGAATTGCGTTGGCTAGTGTATCTACCAAAAGCGGTTTAAATGTTTCCCCAAGTTTCCGATAACAATTTCCGAAATCTCTATTCTAGATTCCAGCTTTGCCGCATGGGGAGGATTTGTAGTCTATCGGTCATAAGGTGTGTGTGATGTAAATGTATGTAAAAAAGCTATTTAGAGTTTCCCGTTATTTTCAAATTGAACATAAATTCCGCTGCACAAGTGAACTTGTTAATTTACTCAAGATTGTTCATACCTTCATTTGATTGTACAAACATTTTGACAATTATTAAAAATGCATCAAATGCTTTGAATATCCAATAATGAAATTTATTTATTTATTTACTTAAAATTATTATGTACCAAGGTCGGCAATACTTAATGGGGCACGTTTTCAGCTCCAGGGTAGTAAATTTATGAAACGTTCTTTTAAAAAAATTACGTTCTAGAGTTCATCCGCAAGCTTCAAAGAGAGTAGAAACCACAACTCAAGCAATCACGATCGCTTTTCAAGGTTGACTATTTGTAATTGATTTCTCTTGTTTTTTTATCAGGAAATTAAACGCAAGCGACGACAAAAACTTCCCCTCATAATTTCCAAAGTTTTGTATTTGAGCAAGAATCTTCTTTCGCTGAAATCTCATCTCGACGGTAAAGAGATTAATTCATTTTTCCATAATCGGTTATATGGCGGTCGGCTCCTTAAATACGGTCATAATAAAATCAGTTGCGTCGCGCTCTTTGAAAGTTACGAATAGAAAAAAAGGAAAAACGTTTTACGATTATGAACGTTTCTTTGAAATATTCCATCAGGAGAAATTCTGGGTGCTCTTCGGACACTCATTGGCTCGTCAGACACTCACATTTTGTGGCTACTAAACGGAACTGAATATCTTTTACTCGTAACACTAACATGTTCCGTAATTATTGTGTTGCTGCTAAAATTTTCTTTGACTAAAATATTTTTACCAGTAACAGAATCAATATTACCTGATTATAGTCAAAAAAGTTGAAATGAGTGTCAATATTCATTCACTTTGTAACAAATATTTCGTACGTGATTTCTGTTTTCTAATTATAAGAATTGATCCGTTTGCACGAATATCCCTTTAAGTGACAAATTAGTTATGCAATGCAAACTAACCTCTTGTTGACCACATATAGGTTGTTAGCCTTTAGATAAACAGCGCGTCATTTAACTGACATTTTAATAATCGCAACAACAAAATACTCTTTTTTTATTTTGCGGAAAGTTCATGAGAGTTTTCATAAGCTGTTTTTATCCAAAATTTAATTCTATGATGTAAATTTTATGCTTTTCAGGCTGACTTGATGTAATCAATTTACATATCGATGGATTTATAGTGACAGCTTATTTCTAAACAAATTTCCGTTAACTTCTTCTATGAAAACAATATACTAGAATGAAGAGAAACACTTTCACACAACATTTGTTCGGAGTTACGAAATTCCGTGTATACACTGATAAGACATCCAGCTAGAATTTGTCGAAATTGTTTAATGAGGGTTATATCAATAGTTAATAGTTAATGGTTTATTGTGGTAAAAATAGCTGCAAGCTCAAAAATAACCACAGGATATTGCACATAATGGGTCGAAATATCGTCAGTATTTTGCAGCCAAATGTTTGACACATAGTTTGTCTGGGCTCAAGCTTGCAGCAGAAGAAAAACTTTTTAATACTTGTCGTCAGTCAGCTGTCCTAATACGACACGACAGTTATTTGAGAAACCTAAATCTTCAACGTTATCTTGGTTCTGCTATCCGTCAAGATGTGAGATAAAGATCTGAGCATACTGCAGTTGGTCTTGAATGCTTCAAACGTGTCCAGTGCTTTCCTTGTTGAGGTCAACTTCTTGAGCAATACACAACGAAAATCAGTGAATGTGTAATTTCAAATGAATTTTCTAGTGCACAAGTAGGAAGAAAAAGAGAATGACTATTTTCGGGTACACGAATTTTCAGTACTTAAATTAATTTCTGATAAAAAGCTGAAAAAAGTGAAATGTATAAAATCACACAATTGTGGGACTTAGTTTAGTCCCCACGTGAAAGCTTAATTTCAATTTGCAAATGAGGATGTATCCTCGAATTCGCAAATAAAATCACACAAGCCTGATCCAAGCAATGTGTCGAATAATTACTGTACGTTGGCTAAAATACTGTCAGGCTACCCAGGCCTATACGGTAATGCGAATGAAATTAAAAAATGAATTTAGAAAATTATCGAAGAGATCTCAACATTGGTTATAAAATTGTCAGGTGCATCTTCCACTCTGAAACATCCATCGATTGATTAACCATTTATCGTGCCGGGTAAGGGACAAACGAGCTGAATTTATTCGTTCTTTAATTGGGAATAAAATATTATCTTCGGGTGGAGGAAAAAGATTTGCAGACAAATATGGTCTTGTCCAGTGGATGTGAACTATCAGAAGAAATGTTTTTGATCAACTTCTTTCATTCACGGAAGTGACGATCGATAATAGAGTCTCGAATTAAATCCTCGGAGACTGCTCAATCTTGGGATAGCTTTAATAACTCTTCAGATCAGCAGATAATCCTTTTCCAGGAGGCCAGGTAAAATTACGGGGGACGCGTAAAGCAAATGTGAAACGATGCAAGCAAAAACAAAGAGTTGAATTTCATTGGGTGGGATGGGGAGAGAACGGAGGCGAAGAGCATGCAATGACAAACGGCGAACTTTCAATAATTGTGTGGTCACGTGATTGGTCTAGCTAAGACTGTCGGATATTTTAACGCCAAGTTACTTGAAGCTACTACCTCTTCCAAACACGGAGCCATTAAATAAAACACTAGGAATGTATTGATGCAAAGCTAAACGTCGCTGTCCAGTAATGTTTGAAAATACTATTTCGTTGCATTTTTTGGGGATTCAATGATCAACCAAGTGTGGATGTCCATTGACCAAACGTGTAATTATTCATTCTAAAGCATTTTGGCCCACCCGACTATTGTGGTTCAATACAACGGCAACTTCGTGGACGTATTTAATACTAAGTGCAGATTGGTTACAAGGAAGATTAGATATGTAAATAGAAAATAAAAATGGGGACAGTATTGCACCATGCAGGACACCATGCCGAATCGGTATCGCACTGAAGGTTTTGCCATTTACGACCGTATATTAAAGACGACCTCCGAAGTAGGATGCATTCCAATTAATAATGTTTGATGGAACACCACATTCACATAGTTTTCGGAGTAAGGAATTTTGTACAACACTGTTAAATGCATTGGTATAATCCAGAAAACAAAGTTGTACTGCGTTCGAATTACTGTCAAGCGAACGTGAAATATGATCCGTAAGCAAAGCAACTGCATCAACTGTTGAACGATTCTTACGGTAGGCAAACTGATAAGCATAATGTACCTGATAAATGGAGACCATTCGTCGTAACACAATGCTTTCAAGTAATTTAAGCAACTGCCACGTGCACGCGATCTGGCGATATTTACCAGAATCTTTCTTAGGAATCGGGTTTATACAGACAGATTTCCAACAGTCAGGCATAATTGCTGTTGCCGAAAGTACATCAACACATTTCTTTAATTTAATGGGTGATAGTTTATCTGGTCCTGCAGCCTTGGAGCGTGAGACAGACGAAAGTGCAAAAAGACCTCAGGTACGTTGGTAAAGGATGAATTGGAGTAACAAGACGGAGCAGAAAGAAGTTCTGTTGCCTTTCATTATCAGCTATTTGTGGCACGAAAGATTTATTCAAGGAATTGATGTCGGAAAAAGATGGAGATTTTTCAATGTCTTTTCCGCAAATTTGTTTAAACGCACACAATAAGTTACAGCTGTCTTTAGTGCCCATAATTCTATTCGTATACACATTGTCGAGACGTCAAATTTCATGATTAAATGACTGGGAAAGTTGCGCAACAGCATTGCGATCAGGTTTTTTGAAGGCTTTTTCCTTCAGTCTGCGTAGACGATTTAGGTGGGCGGAAGGAAATCAATGAGGACTAACAAAAATAGATTGTATTTGCTTACGAACGTCGAAACAAAAATTGAGATAAGGTGTTACAACATCACATTTTTTAAAGACATACTGTGCATGAAAAATGTTCCAATCATCGGTATCAATCATGTCTTTGAGGGCTAAATTATTTTCATGTTCGCAAGCTGCGATAGCTGCGGGTTATGTATTTATGCCCGGTACATCCATAAATTTCATGGAGAAGTTTGACAACACAGTGGTTCTAATTAACGATGGGAGCAAACTTGCGAGCATGAAACATGTTGGGTGCATTGGTAAAAGCGAAATGCAGACAGGCTTCAAAACGTTTTGAGAAATGAACAATAATTTGAGAAACAAGAGAGAAAACATCGGAATTATTGACATCCCCAACAAGGAAAAGTAAAGAAGTTTGGAAAGGAGTATGTATTATGAGGAGTTCATCAATATATGCAGGAAAAGTGTCAGATTGAAATTGAGGGAGGATATGAGTATTTTTAAAACAAAGGGATTAAAAATTGAAAACATTTTTGCACTCGAGGGCTATGCAAGATATATCAGGCTTATCAAAAGTATGGTATGGATTGTTATCAAACATGTTAAAACCACCAGCTAAGTACAACAAGGATCTGTGCATTATTCGCTTCTTTTTCTCATACACATAAGTGAATTACCTACACTCATATAATCAAAAATGGTTCTGTTCGCGGATGATATGCCAATTTGGACGCAAATCAGTTCTTCCACAGATTTTGAAAAACTGCAAAGCGATTTCGATACCGTGTTAGCTTGAGCGGAGAATAATGATATGCCAGTTAACACACAAAATCAAAATGCTCCATCTTGGCAAGCATGTTTATTATATGTATCTATTGGGAACTGAAAGTTTTGTGATGTAGATCTATGAAAAAAGGAATGTGAATTATGGATTAGTATAAACCTAAAGAGTATAGTTCATTGCACGAATGTATATAGAAAGGCAAGCAGATTGTTAGCTATTTTTCGAAGAATATTTGCAAGATTCTCACTTGTAATGTCACCAATGATAATGAACGTCTACCTTCGACTTACGATTGAGTACAGGTCTGGGCTCTTTGGCTTCGTAAATGTACTGCCCTCTTCAGTAAAACTTAAGACAGTGAAAAAGTTAGTAATGGGTCTTCGCAGTGTTCCGAACCCTGAGTGACTGCGACGTCTGAGTCTATGTGACTTTACTCCAAGGGGGATACGGCAGGACATTATTCTTACATATATAATTGTGTCTACACAGAGAATTCCACTAAGACACTTGTTTCAAGTGTATGGTGAGAAAATGTCACGCGGACATACCATGTCATTATACATTCCTAGTTCCCTATTGATTTTTGGCGCAACCTTTTGTCATATATGCTATATTCTGGAATTTTATAACTCAATATGCGGTGGACTCACATTGTATTGCGATATTTGAAGAGAAATTGGACTTACATGTGCAAACGAACATCATTCGTGATCCATACATTTAGCATACGCTACGCGTTATATACTAGTATTTCATTACATTTCCATTCATACCGTAATCCTGTGGTGATGTAAAGTATTTACTTTCAACCGTGAATCCTTGAATATTTAAATCTTTGAATCCATTTTGTGCTCTGCAACTCATTTAATTCTCGAAATGACTCCATATTAACCACCGCGATATTTCATCTTTGATTGAGTCTTCTTGACTGCACGTTTTGTTGAATTTAGACTTCATTTTAATTAATTGATTTGATAGATCATTGTATTCCTTATTCGGTGTTATCATGACACAATTTCAAAATGTTACACAATTTGGATGTTCATAAGTGAATGCGTTTTTATTATCCACACTGTTTTGAATAAGCATTTAGAGTGTATGCAAGCAGTACCTCTAATTTCCTTTTATTTCAGTTGCCAAAACAACCATATAGTGCTCATATTCGCGCTTACTGAAATGAAAAGTGAATCAATACTCGAGCCACTGTATACAAAACTTTCCTATTTCGGTGGCGAATTTCCTGATCAGCGCAGTTTATCTGATCCTAAATCGTCTACTGCTATCATCGGAAACATTGATCAGGTAACGTTGTCCATCACTTGCTATCTCCAACTTCAGTTTGTGAAGTCTCTAGAAGATCAATGCATGTCGATCGTTTCGGCAGTACCACGCTTGGAAATGGATATGCGTACTGCGCTGAGTGATGTGGCGGATACCAAGAGGTTCTTCAGGAACGCCGTGATCGAGTTCACTAACGACCCATTCGATTCAACGAGGTGCATGGAATTGCATCGCACCGGATCTACCTTGCTATCCGCAATTAGTCGTATTTTAATATTAGCGGAAGTTGCAGACTGCTACGAGATTTCACAATTGATAATGGCTGCTGAAGAGAACATGGAACGCGTTATTGGGGCACCATCCTCTAAGGTAAGCACAGACTGCTGTATTTATCAGATGAAGCTTTATTTTATAAGACATTGCACATACGGAACCATTTGTTTGTTGTGTCTTAAATTCCACATTGGTCGTTCAGACCTTTCTTTGGCTAGCATGCAGCATATGTGACTAAACTCCTCACGATTGACTTGAATTAGGGTTGCGTTTTATTAGCAGGTATCAGCGCACTTCTTTGCGAATTCGAGCATAAATCCACATTTGCAAATTAAAATTTAGCTAAGTCCCACAATAAATGCAATGCAGCACCGGTAACTCTTTGGAATATTTTTCAACATTCCAATATTCCAAACAGTGCTGCATTGCACCGATCGTGGGACTTAGCTTAGTCCCCACATGGAAGCTAAATTTCAATTTACAGATGAGGATTTATCCTCGAATTCGCAAATAATTGGGTTTAGCACAAAGTCAGATCGGCGTTCGAATGTCGAGTCACGGATACGCATACCTGATGAGCGACAACAACTGCGAAATCGGTCGTGTGCTTCCATCCTGCTTTTCGAACGTCATAGATTACTTATTAATAAAAATCTGACTTCAAACAAAAATCAGTTCACAAAGTTATACTTGAATGCCACTGTTGCATAGGGTTCGTACAACGAACCACGATGTTCAAACACAGGATCACATAAGTATAACTTTGTTTACCACTTATCCACTGTTTCAGGGCTCAATAAACCTAACCTTACTGTCTCCACCTGATGGTGGCAAACAGCCAGAAACCGGTAGTGGAGTGTAATTTCGGGGGATGTGCACAACACATCACTTTATTTATCCATAAGCGCCTTGAGTGCTTGACCACGAATCACTATGTGATTCTGTGTTTGAACATTGTGTTTCGTTGTACTAACTCTATGTAACAGTGGCATTCAAGTACATCCTTGTTTACCATTTATCCACTGTTTCAAGGCTCACTGAACCTAATCTTACTATCTCCACCTGATAACGGCAAACAGCCAGAAACCGGTAGTGGAGTGTAATAATCAGTTCAGTTAGTTCATTGATAAATAACTGCTCTGTTGTTTAAAATCTTGTATGAATGAAATTTGTTATCCACAAATTTTGATATCGGCATTTGTTGCCTCGAGTGTAACGCTACTGATTTGTGTTATTGATATACGAGTTATCTTGTGTCCACATTTATATGTTGATCAGTTTATTCCTTCGTGATTAGGTTTTATTTATTCGTTTAAATACCCATTCGGTTATCAAACCAAGTGATTAAAATGTTCGAAGCCGATGATGGACTATAGGTACAATGGATGTGATAAGGTTGGGAGTCAAGTGCAATTTTCTCAGTGATGTGTGACTGATTTATTATCATGTGTATTCTTTTCGCCTTCATAGCCTATGGAAAGCCTTGTTTTAAAAATGTTGCCACCTTTCCTTTTTCATGCATTTGTTTCAAGTAAAAACATGCTTCACTCTTTAATTCATCATCTATATGAACAAACATAACATTACATCAATTAAACCTTTAAATTGCATATACTGCATAGCCAACTCTCGATAACGCATCAATGTTTGCTTTTCTACCCTTAGTGGACCGTAACTTCCTGGCTTCCTTCCGTACAAATGGGCATTCTGGATATTGAATTGAATATTCATTTTTGTGTTTGAATCTAAAAGAGATATTATTTTCCACATCTCTCAGGAACTTTCAAATGAATGGAATCAGTTCCAGAAACATATCCGGAAGCTCGTTTGTTTCTTAGAAGAAAGCACCGCTGATTCCCCGAAAAAAGGATTTAGGGAAAACCTTGACCGCTCTCATTACATACTTTCTAACAACACACCTCTGTTGCTTTCAGCATGCAAGGTAAGAGCTTTATTGGGCCAGAATTTTGTGTTTTATTGTTTTCGTGGTGAGATACTCAAGTCAGATGATGACATTTCCCATCCCTGTCGCCGACTTTGGATGATAATGGTGTAATATGTTATTCATTATGCTTTATTCGTGACCTCGAGTCTTTGTGTCCACGACTGGATTGTCACAGTTTTGTATTGAGTTCAGATAGGCATCCTACAATAATTACCATTTCCTCCAAACCTGAATGTGGATTGTATGCCCTTTGATGAAAACCATTGTTTGCGGAATAGATGAATGAATCTATTATTCAGTTAATGTGATTGTTAAAGGTTGGGCTGCCTTTAATTGTAATTTAAACATTACCATATCCCAATTATTACCTATGAGCGCTTGAGAACCTAACTTCGATTGGTGATCATGTTTTTGAGATAGATACTATGATGACCCTAAACACGTCCTCTAAATACAACACCGATAAACCGAATTTCCAGGTGGCAACCATTGGCATTCGAAAGTCACTGAAATGTTGCTGAAACATCAATCCCCATTCTTCTAAACCTAAATATCGGCGGCTTGCTAATTGCAATTATCCGGTTGCTACCGTGGGGTCGGTTTCCTTGAGCCTTTTCATGTTAGCTGCAAATAAGAGTCATCCGATGGAAGGCAAATAGCTTAATGATACTAAAAGTGGGTATACGTGTTCATGAAATCATGCATCGTCCTCGTTGCTACAAGTACTGGATTTCATAGAGATATTTAGTTGGTAATCTTGTGTCTTTAATCATCATGCTAATCAACTATAACGTGGTTATCCTTTAAATATTCAGCTACCAGTCATCAATAATCAACTTGAAATTGTTAACTATAGCCGAAAATGCACTTTCACTTACCTGCTTTTAACCTATCGGTTGGATAATTTGACCTCATTTGCGTTATTTTGGTGCTACGGTTCGGACCATGTGACCTACTCACTGGCACTTGCCAATATCATCCCATCTTGTTCCAGGCTCACCTCCATCACCCAGATCTTGCATCCACCCATTCGAACAAGGAGTTCGCATGCAAATCTGTCTCATATGCCTTCAATCTGATTCGGACGTTACTGGGCGAAGAGCAGAAGCGAGATGTACTACGTCTACCGGCATGCGGGTCACTGTTGACTGAACTTGAATCTTTCGAGGTAGCATGTTTCGCGTTTCACCCGTTTTCACAATAATAGCGTTTCTTCATTTTCGAAATAAACAGTGCTCTATATATCAGTAATCTTTCGATAGTGATTTTTATTGTCTGGGTATGCGGCAGTTTGAAGAACAGCATGCTTTGTGAGGTCATATACAAGTTTGCTTCAGGGTATGCTGCGACGGATTTTCAGAAACTTATTGCATACAATGATAAAAACCTAAACAGTCCTAACCACGAATCATGAACCGCAAGCTTGAACTTCCTGGCTAGAGAAGGATATAATGTTGCTTGATAAAATATATCATCGTGCAACCAAACTCGTAAGTTATTTCCGGAACGATTGCAAACTCAGAGACTCCTCACGCCCCATTCAAAGAAGCCTTCTGAGTGATGTGATACTTGTTGGCCTCCTTCGGTCGATGTCAACCATGGATGTACATCACAATCACATGAATGTTCATGTTCTACAGCTTTTTGAATGACTAAACATTCCGATTCGTTCCTTAATTTTAGTGACGCCAAAATAATGGCTTTATTGACAAATTATTAGCAAAGCACTGGCAGGAACAGATTAAAAATGCTAATCACCAAATAAAAGCTACAAACAAAATCTATGTTGTCTAAATTAACTAACTAACTAAACATGATACAATCCACCACTAATAGCAAACGTCTCCACCACAACTGATGACACTCCGTTTTATAGACCGCTACCGTGACAAATTTCACTGATTTCGACAAGACGGAATATCACACCCGGGTCAACGATCAGTGGAAGCGTTTGGTTCCTTTGGTTAAAAAGACTATGGCAAGCCCACGATGGATCTCAAACGAAGAAGATGTTATCGCCGCCTCTGTTGCGTGTGAACAACTGGACCAATCCGTGTCAGTGTTGTTAAATGAGTGCAATCGAACCGTGAGTTCATTTGCTACCAACCCCAATTGTCGCATGCGTACGAGATTCATTGTTCTCTCTCTTGTGCAGCTCCTCGATCGTTCCGCGTTGACTACTGCTTCTAAAACTCTGTTGGACGACACGGGCAAATTGAAACAACTTCTGCTCAGGCTTGCTATCTCACGGGCGATGAATGTATTGATGGTTGGTGAACAACCTTTGATGTCACTCAGCGACGCCACCAAGTTCGGCAATGAAAAGAAAATGGAAAGCGCTTTGGACGATTTTCAGGTTTTGTCTATTTTACGACATTGTTGCTGGAACTTACGTTTCATAATCGTAAAACTTTCAAATTTTGTAGATCACTAGGGATAAAATGTTTGCATGTTTAATTTTTATATCCACAATTCTTCGCAACCTAACGGTATCCTAGCCCACGTACAGTCTCTGACTGTACGTATTTCGGAGATTACACGTTAATTGGGGAAAACCTTTGCTTTTAACTGAATTGTTTTTTCCCTGTGAAACGATGATCAGATGTATGACTTATTTGCCAGTATTCCGGTTTGTTGAATCTGGGCACGATATCTTTAGGTACGCTCACTCCAAAAACTTTGGGTATCCCCGTATATTCCAGTTAAACATATTGCCCGCCTCACCGAATCGGACTGAACATTTTCAGCAGCAATCTGCTCTTAGTTGTGAGGGGCCTCAGTTATCCTTAATTTTCTGAACGGTGTAAAACAGTGTACACGCTGTTTTAATGGACTGGATCATAGTGAATACTCGACTCGTATTTATATCACCTTGCTGTTTCAGTTAAACTCAAAATGGATCCTTTGACAAGCAGTTAGTTTGTATCAATCTGCACCTCTTTAGTATTGTACCATCTTCAAGTCTCATGCAATATTTTATTGTTCGACGCAGCTACAAAAATGGCGACAATCTGTTTTCCTTAACACTGGCAATGTCAGGCTAATTTTTCATCTCTCCAATAGAATTTTGATAGTCTTAAACCATATATAAAGCCTGTAAGATTTAGCCTCGCGATTAGACTCGTATTTTTACGTGTGATGTGAATAGCAATCGGTTGAGCCCTTTCCTTTCTTACCAGGTCCTGGGGGCGAATATGCTTACGCTAGGTTAATCGAGTCTGAATCGCGTTCTTTGCTCTTACGTCTTTTAAGTTGTCTGCCCGGGCTTCAGGACACACTTCCAACATTAACCACATCAACCCCACTTTTCGATTGCGAACTGATTCATCCCTGAGATTACCCTTTCCAAAGTTATTCATTACGTGCACACACGAATCCTACAACACAAGAGAAAGACAATCCGATAAACGCGTTTGGTACGCTCATGACAACGATACGAGCACACGCCTACGCTTTATAGGCATAACCACAACGCTGACCTCAAAATGTCTGTCCCGGTTTTCGCCTCTTTCTGATTTCGTGCCAACCCGTTCACTTGAAAACCCCCGCATCTTTTGACGGATCTTGACGACTTGCTTTTCTTTTTTGACAGCGGCAGAAGTTTCCATAGATAAATATAACTGCCCTTTCGAATGTTTTCGGTTAATATTTCAGAGAACTGGAATATGCGAAGTTTTCATGCAACGTTGTCCTTATTAGGACAAGTGTGATCACCGTTTTACTTCCTCACAATTTTCATCACGAATAAAGGAATGACCAGCATGTCGGTTGACCTCTCGACTCTAAATAACACTTTTGACAGCTGCCTTACAATGTCGTAAAAACGAAGCGAAGACCTTTCAATATCAGTTGACCCCGATTTTAGCAAATTGAATATGTGTCTTATTTGTCTCACAGCCATTTCAATAGAATTACGTAACGAAGTTAATTGAAGTGATGTGCTGCTCACATCCCCTGAAATTAAACCCCACTACCCGTTTCTGGCTGTTTGCCTTCATCGGGTGGAGACAGTAAGATCAGGTGCAGCCTTGAAACAGTGGATAAATGGAATTAAGACTCGGTAATGATTAATTTTTCAACGTAATTGCGTTACATGTAATACCACACTTCTATACTCATAAGTACGCTGCAGAAGTGCATCTGGCTATTTGGTTTTGGCGGCCGTCTGTGGTAATACTCTGTCTCGGTTGATACCTAGTTTACATCTTGGTTTATTGAGAGCCGTTTAGGAGCGGTTGTAACGAACGTGCGGAGTCAGTTTGATCCCGACACTGAAATCGGATTCAACCTTTATTCCCACCACTCGCGCCGAAAATAATCGGGAATATATTGGTGACTACGTAACACCACAGCGCGATGTTATTTAATTTGTATCGCTTCGCATAACAGAAATCGGAGTTAAGTAACAGACCACGGGGATGTAGTGACCTGGCTATGAAAATGAAACCATGATGGGAAATTACAACCAAATATTTTCCAGCTGTGCCTCCAATGGGCTGTGATCAGTGCTCTCTCAAATGACAGAGGCGCGCAAACTGCTGTATTGCCCAGTCATTATAATGTTCGAAATCGCTTTTTAAAACGCCGAGTTATGTATTTGTTTTTGGGCAGTCTAATCTATAGATTATGCATGTTGGAAAAATAAGACCAATGTTCTATGCAAATACGAACTCTTGGTACTGGCGTTGAGAAGGAACGCCGTTGATGTCATTTTAGGTCTAAATAATGGAACTATCTAGATTAGGCTCTTCGCTTGAATGTTTATTTAACTAAGCAGACTATTATGAAGTGTCTTAAAACTTTGAGTCGATTTTTCTGCATTGGTTTTGGTCACACCCAACTCCGCATGACCTGAAATTCACGAATGTTGTCCTCGTATTGATCTGGATATCTAATGGAAAACCGTTACGAGTGAACTATCTATAAACGACACGTATCGTATTACTAGATTAGATTGTTTGTTAGGATGTGCATTTATTTAATTTAATCAATTTTTCAGGCAATAATTTTGATTATTTAACAGTTTTGTAATAATTGACGAGGCGAGGCCACATAACCGTAAAATCCACGTCGTGAAAGTCTTACACAAAACTTCTATTAATCCACATGAAAAGTTTAGATGCTACAAGTTAGTCTGTTTGTTTCCATAAACATTTTTACCTCTTGCTACTTATGTTCATATAATGACTTTATCTTGATTCATAATCGTTATGGGCACCGATGGCTGGTTTCCCTGGGTATTAAAGTGTAGCTCGCGTGTAATCACTTACCGTCTCGCTTATGAACGCGGCTGATTCCACCTTGTTCGTATCTTGTGTTGGTACTTTGGTGCTTCAATTATTCTGTGACTTTGAGTATTCCATGAATATTAAATTCTCGTGTTTCTATTCGACATGTAAAATACATTGAAGTCTTTCAATTCACAACTGCTTAATCGTGGAAAGTTTTATGTTCACACTTGCCACGGTTTTCTCAAATTAAACCTAAACTATCCCACCTGATTAAAGATCATTCAGACGACGCGTACATTTGATCTGTGTCCTCGTTTCAGAACCATTCAACCGCCATGGCCGTTGCCGCCTACCAGCTCTGCTCACTGACCTCGAACGCATTAGGTGCAGAGCGTGTGCACCTCGTTTGTGAACAGTTGGAGCAACTTTGTCCACAGGTGGTTGGCGCGGCGTACACACTGTTCCAACATCCGCAGTCGCGAGTAAGTGAAATGCGGGCGGTGTGTGTGTGGTTGCGCGCTACCATCGATACCGCTCTGTTTTCGATCAGTTTGCAAATACCCACCGTTTACCTGGTTAGACCGTTGTTTGTAAGAGCACATTGTTTTCGTTCATCACGTGATAGCGTTGAGTTGGTTCAACTCAGTATCTGTTGCAATCGTCGGGAAATACCTGGTGAACCATCATACCATTTGAGCTAAACCGACGTTATTTTAACTACAGGGATTTTGGCTGCAGGAAGTAAATAGTCACCAAGTACCAAAGTACGAACAATTATCAAAAAATCATTCATTAAATTCAATGGTATGGTATGAGAGCACAAGCCTGATCCAGGCAAAGTGCCGCACAGTAAGGGACTGCACGTGGGCGATATTACTGTCAGGTTTCCCAGGCCTAGACAGATACGAGGAAGAAAAAAGAACAGCAGATAGGAGTGAAACTCCTGCCTGTTTCAGCATGCAGCTCACTACCTCTGGACAATCAATTTAGCACGGTGTTAGCCGAGTGTCTGTTGTTGGTCTCCTTCGGTCAATATCGAACATGGGTGTACATCACAAGCGCATGATGATTTAATGCTCCACATCATTTAGGATGACTAAACAACCGAAAGTCTGTAATACTAATTTTCGTATCAGGTCGTTATACCCAATTGGGCCGATGCATATCTTCAGTTCTCGTATCACCAAGCAGTGACGCAATTTCACCCACGCCATATGGTACTAAGCTGCCGAATATCTTTTTCTGACCTTTGTTGGTACAGTGAGCATGTTATGAGGAAACGTTTATCTATCGCACATAATCTTACCAGGTTCTCTCATTCTGCGCTAAGGTTCTTATCGATCGATCTCACGTGCCGTATTATGTAAATCAGCACAAACTTGTCCTTGTACTAACGTTTCACTAACCCATGCTCGCAGTGGAATCGAATGACTTACCACGAGAAACAATTTCTCTATGAGCATCAGTTAAGCGTTAGTGATGTCGGTCTCTCGGGTCACTAAACTGCACCTATTACTCTACCAACCCGCTTTCTTTTCAGCTATCGATTCAAACAACTTAACAGAGCGTTTGATAAACGATTTAATTAATGCAGAGGAGAGTAAAAACACGATGGTTCTAGAGTTAGACAAGTGCACATTCAGCGTATTGGTTTCGGAACGCGCAACTAGCCAGTGTCCGAATAATAAATTAAAATTTTTCAAAAAAATTCAAGAATGGCAAAACCAAGATTTTATTGTGATCTCGGATCTTTTCTGAGCACTGAATGCTGGACACGTGTTTTATCTTTTCATGACAATAAGATGGTATTTTTGCACTTGGTGGCCATCTACGAGCAGACAAAAACTGTGCATGTCAATTATAGCTTTTTAGATGATACATGTTACTGCTCATGGCTATATTGGGTACCGCAAGTTACAACTGAATTTAAAGTGATCCATTGGCTGACGGAGACGTTCACTTATACATTTAACAATATCAACACTGCTAAAAGTTAATCCAGGTTAATGATCCATTTCATCAGAAATTAAGTTTTTTATCTATCATGAAATTTCCCGTCTGCATGTCATAATTGGAAATAATTTTGCTTCTCATTTGAAGCACATGTGATCGCAAACATGAGAGTACGATTTGTCCTACTCTTATACTTATATCCTATGGTGTTGTACAGCTGTTTGCTTTTTTCACCATAAATCTTGAATCTTGATGGTATGAGTCATTTATTTTCACATACCTGGCACTCAGTTCGGGACTGTAGGGGCAAAATTTGTTAAAAACCTGTCTCTAAGAGGATCTACATTCCGACCATCATTATCTTCCGTTCGCCACCTTTACTTGGTCGTCAAAATTCCACAGTTTCATTTGACAATCAAGCGTTCAAGTTGACGTGCCTGCGGTTACTCTCGTAAACACATTGTAAAGGATGCAGCATTTCTTTTAATTTATCCAATCTCTAAAAATGGCTTAATTTAACATTTTTACATTCACAATTTAAGTACATAATAAATTAAATAAGGATTAATTCGAGAACTTATTGAATTTCAACAGAGAGGGAGAATGAGAATACAAATTCGAAAATATTCGAAATTTTAGCTTTACTACTATGTTTAACCAAAAGTGCCACACGATTATGGGGAGACATGTTAATAAAATATAACTTAAAGTATCAACGAGCTAACTGTTGCCCAAATCGTTCTCTGTGATTCTGCATCTGCCCTTCTTAAAAACTATTTACCTCTTAGAAAATATTGATTCTTACATCTCTCCACAATTTCTCTCACTTTCAGTCTGTCGAAAGCAATTTCGAAGCATTCCGTGAGGCGTACAGCCACGCCACAGATTCCATGTATGCCGCGGTATCTGATTTAATCAAACTGCAAGATCTTTTACCAATCGCAGATTACCAGATAAAACAAGATTTAAAGGATGCTTTAAACGCTATAAACGTAAGTTATCTTTTGAACCGTTTCTTTATCAATCTGGCTCGTTCATCCTGTAGCAAATCGCTAAACCAAATAGGAAACATCGAAGCTCGCGAATTTCCCATCTATGCAACTCGACCTTTTGTTCGTGTTCAATTGTGATTTGTTTTCCCCGTTTTGTGTTAGGATAAGAAAGAAGACGAACTACACGAAGCCACAGCGGCAATGCAATATCGTTCTACATTTGTTTGTAACGTAACATCAAGAAAATTACACGTGGAAGAAATTGATCCACAGTGTGTTGCTGGGTTAGAGGAAAAGCTCAATCTCTTGCGGAACGAAGTGAGTCTAGCCTCGGGTGTGTGAACTTCTTTTTCTAGAGTGCTATCGTGCTGAAATTCAATCCGAGTATCAACTTCTCTTGGATTATTTCAGATGAGACAATAGTACGAAATAGGGAATTCGCAAATATTCTTATAAATCTAATCACATTGATAGCATATGCATTCATGTCATCATAGTTTTTCGGAAAGTCGACAGTTTATCCCATTGGAGTGGTGCTCAAACTTTTACAAATTCTACACGTTTTTTATGTTCAACCCTCCTCAACAATTTGGATTTTGTACCATCCTTGTTTATCAGTTAAGCTTTCTTTCGTGCTTTAAATACTGTCGCTGATGATGCTATGTTAAAATGTCAAAATGGAATTCCACTGCATTCAGTTGATTTATTTTAAATATGGGTCAGTGTATGAGAGCATAACACCTTGTGCAGTTTGTTCTATGTATGGAGGATGCATGGAAGCACAAGTCTGATCCAGACAAACTGCCGCGCAGTCATAGACTGTCAGGACGCCCAAGTCTAGACAGATATGAGGAACGAAAATAAAATAGAAATAGCCGTGAGACTCCAGCGTGCTTTCGCCTGCCATTTTGGCATTCAGTTTAGCACGGTTAGCTGCACAGCACAAAACTGCTGCACAATTTCACCTCCGTGTTATATGACGCATGATAATATGAAAAAGAGATGCAGAAATTTTTGGCCAGAACCCCATCAAGTTTATCGATTTTAAAAAGTTTTTATTTGATCAAATGGGAATTCAGCCACATGTGCTGCTCAAATCCTTGTCGAAGGAAAAATGTGACATTAGAAATTTGTAATCGGGAATCGACTTCTTTGGCTTAATCATGTTTTTTTGCGTAACCGGTTGGAACGTCTCGTTAACTCCACTCAACCGGTCGTTTCCAATTGATGATGAGCTGCTTTCTGCCTAGATGGTAAGAGTTCACGCTGATCACTTTCTTCATTTTGCAATATGCGGCACTGACGGGCCGTTTTAAATACAGAAAATAATAGGATTTTCAGCTTAGATTTGGACAGATGCACTCAAGTATCATCGAAATAAAAAACCCGACATGAATATTCAGTTAAATTTTATAATCACATTTCGGATTTCGAAGATTTTCGATACGTGTTTTTAAATCGTGAAATGGAAGCGTGTAACCAAAGCATTGGGTTTGTTTCGTGTTCGCGAGGGTTCCTGAAACCGAACGTTGGCTGGATAAACGGAAAGTGGCTCCGGGTTACATCCTGGTGCTTGCAACACTTTTTGACGCACTTGACTCTCACCGCTTCGATGAGAGGAAGATTCACAAAACCGTCCTTGTCTGGAATTCCGATTTCTCACGATTCGCTCGAAGGGAAAGATTTGTTTTCCCTTCGCGCAGCCTCTGGGAGCATCATAATATTGGGCTGATCTGTAAATGAAATTCTTCTGTTGTTTCGGCCAATAATGCGCTGTTGATTTTGAAAATTTGTGAAACAGAATAATGGAAACTTCCTAATTTCAATTTGATCTGCAATAACACTGTGGTAAAAAATTCCCGCGGCTGCCAATACGGATGACGTATTGCTCTTTTCGAAATCTTGGCATGTATACTCCGGATAGCAACACTAATTATCGCCTATGCTACTCTGCCATCAGGACTTCACCATTTCTATATCTCGTTTGCAGTGATTTTTCCCCATTTTCCCTTTACCCATGTTGCACGAAGATTTGGTTTTCAATAAATGTTAGCCTATTTATCATAATGTGCAACTGCAGCAAATTCGAGATTGTGTGCAAGTGCTAAATAAGAGTGACTAATGCATATAAAATTTACCGTAAACCTTCCAGAGTGCATCGTTAAATTTAATTAGATTCGTTTACACGGCAGAGGGTTGAACACTTCCTAAATTTAATTTTAATGTTTTTCTGGGGTTGCATCATTATGTTGCTCATGTGCAGTTAGATTTATGCAAAAACAACTTCACGCGAAGGTGATTTCAGGACGGTGTCACTGAACATGCATTTACAAACACATCTTCACCACTGCGTAGGCTCTGTCTCTTCGTTGCAACTTATTTTGAATTCTTTCTCTTATTCTTATGCTTAAAAGTTTCTGCCAACATTCACCGAGATTTCTCGAGATACCTACAGTCTTGTCGCGGCAAGGAAAACCGTACCAGTCGGTCGGTTCAGCATCGCCGCAAACAACCTCTACTCCGTCATCAACGGGCTACGTAATGAAGTGTTCTGGATGTATCAGATTTCCCCGGAATCTCAGGGTGTATTTTATGAGGATCAGTTGGACGAAGAAGTAGTTTCAACCGATAAAGTGTCCACCGATCGCGAAAAGGAGGAAGGTTGTACGTTTACAAATTTCATCTTTATTATTACTTGTTTTACCTTAGAACAGCGTCTCATGAATAACTGGTTCGCGTGTTTGTATCTATCTCTTGAACTTCTCCGAAATCTAATGTGTTCTATTCAACAGATCGTAGACACTCAAATATCATTGGCTTTGATGTATTCGGATTTCTGGACACTTTCATGTTTTCAAAATCTCATATTTTTATCTTGGAAAAGGGATTAATAGTTACTTCAAAATTGTACTGATTTATCTTCTTTGACCACAATTATTCTTAAAATTTTTCATTATTTAACGTTTTGGCACTCGAGAGATACACGATGATCCAACATGTGTGATCTTACACTGGTAATTTACATGTTTTATAGTGAGAGCTCACGTGTGCTATCTCCCTCGTGTATTATAAACTGCGAAAATATTTAAATTGGGGTGTGTGGGCACCGAAAACGTTTGGCCCATTTTGAACCTTTCAAAGTTCGAGGCAATATCTCTTCGCGATTTTGTTTTTAAACCAAGTAGGTCCTTGTACGAACCCTATATAAAGAGTGGTTCAAAAGTCGTACTATTCTCGTACATCGCACTCAAGTGTTAACTAAGTTCCGACAATAACCTAGAAACCTCACTAGCGCAGTGCAAACCATATTTTCCCCAGCGATTCGTTACAATGGAGATTACGGTAATCACCGTCCTTGTTGACTGTGATGCCATTACCTGGAAAAATATAACGGACACATTGCGCTACAATATCGGGGCTGTTACGGAACTTTTTATAACTCAAATATCCTAGTCTACTAAAGATTGTAGGCCGTTTGTCATCGTCAATTGGAGCCAACATTATTAGTTTCATCTTGACATGGAATGGTAAACGAAATTGTTTTGAAAGCACTCTTTGGCAGAGCTAACATTTGGTTGAAAGATTCACACAATGTATCAAAGTCAGCTTATCAAATTCATGAAAATGCTCAGCTTTCAATGCGCTCACATTTGCTAAACGTAGGCCTTACTGCAGGTTTCGGCTGTTTCTCTTATCCAAGCATATTTTGTTTAACGAGACTTGAAACATGCACTGAGTGTGTTAGCAATAACACATTGACCAATTAGAATCGTTTTAATGCTTTACCAAGAATTTATCTTTGAACTAAATGGTTGATTTTTCGAAACATAGAAAACATTCATTTTCGCAAGTATTCTCAAGAGTAACGTTACAGGCACCGCGAACGCTATCTCTAGTCAACCCATTATAAGCCACTTCATGAATTTTGTTTTTTACTACTGACTATGTTTCGTGTAGTGTGTTGATGAAATGTTATCACTGCATCGAAATCGTCTAAAAGTTGTTCATCTTGGACTTACGCAGTAACAAACCAGAAGATGGGATTGATGGTGGATAGATTATTTGCTTTCCTGGATGATTCAGCCGGTCTGTAAAAGTGTACTTTCTGTGTTGTACTCAAGGTTCACCCGCGTTTTGTCATTCTTTTTTCCATTCATTCATTCTTATTGTTATCCACGATTACTTCATCGTATATCGTCGATTGTGGATCTGTTTCACTGCAAATCGTGTTGTCGTCGGAGATCAATGTTTTCATAAATACGCATAGCTATGTTTCGTTTTACTTTATGTAATTATCAACATGCTATTTCACTCACGACGGAAGTTATTGGAATTTATATACACACCAAGCTTCCAGCATTTTAATTATTATTTTTAATGGTCTAGTTCATCCGAATTAAGGTTCATTCTAGGAGTTAGCGGTACAATCGCATACGCACTGTGCTTTACGTAATACATGTTGATTAATAGAGAAGCAGATCAACCTGCATAGGTTACGCTGGCTTGGTCACGTTTTACGGATGCCTGACCACCGACTTCCGAAACAGATTCTTTTTGCGACGCCACATCCTGATTGGCGTAAATCTCGGGGTGGCCAAACCGTCACATGGCATAGGCAGTTAAAAACCCTTACTAGTAACCTTTCCAAAGTAGGCGCAGCGCGTCTTCCAGGCTGGTGTCCCCGCGATCAGATATCGCAATGACTAGTTACACTTCAGGATATGTCCCGAAACCGTGTTCAACGGCGGGCTGCCACTAGCATATCTTGGAGGTTTGTTAACTTTGTACGTTGTTAAGCTTGTTCTGATTGCATGAACAGGTGATAAGCCCGTAAGGAAGCTGCCGTGCTGATGCGCTCTACTACGTTCACGACACTGTTGCAATGATGTCCATTCGAGGTGTAGGCACCTCTTCCCCGTTTGTTTGTGCTTACTCTTCTATAGAAGCCGTAGCAATTTAAGTCCCACCCTTCCCCATCTTTTAGGATTTTACTTTTTCATGGTTGTATGGCAGTTAAGCATTCGGTACGTGCTACCGGTGTAATGCTGTGTTTGATGATGATGATCATTAAAAGAGAATATTCCTCACTCGAAACCAAACGGCTCTTCTTAAGGCGATTCTTCAAAATGCTCTTTCTTCGCTAGTCCAGATCAGCTAGGCTACGTACCAACCGTTTTAATTAGAATCCACTGTTTCTTCGGGAAGACAATCATTTTATTTATTCTCACAATATCAATTTATGTGGACGACCAGCCTGGATACGACATCACGGTGTGAGTGTCCGGGAACGTGCGCCACGTCGAATACTGTTTATTTCCTAGCACTGAGAATAAATGTTGTGGAGCGGAGCGACTATAAAATTTATCACAATGGCTACAAATTGCACGATGTCAGTGTCACTGAAAATCTGCTTGCTCGGTTCACAAGTTACGTGCAAAGCAAAAGTCAGAATGGATCGTGAAATATCCCGAACTATTGAAGCCACGAGCGATGTCCCACTAGGTTCAGTGCTCTGTCAAATACTGTTCCGTTCTTTGTATGGTTTCTCTGGAACCGGAAATTTTGTCGTCGCTGAGTGAAATGCTACACCCAAAGAAACGTTACGATCTTTCATGTTGAATAATACTGTGTTGGCTAAAGTTTACCATTAGTGCCTTCGTTTTACATACTTTGCCCTTGGAAAACAAATTTAGCCAAACATTCGGTCGACATTTCTCCACTCCATGTCAAACTTTGAATTGTGTTTACTCCTCTTTCGAACCGAATGAATGCAAACATGAAAGTAGTATTTGCTTGAATTTTATAACTATAACCTATGTTATTGTATAATGATTTGCTTTATCTACCATGAATCTTGAATCTTAAGTGAAATCGCGAACTTGTGTGTCAGCTTTGCGTATCCAAACATTGCTGCAAATCTCGTATTCATGTCATGAAATGATCGGTATTGAATGGTTGCATTTCTGTTATCTGAGGTAGATCCAATAAGGCGGATTTTCGGTAGCAAAGGATGGTTTTTCTTGTTTTACTGGTTCAATCTCAAATGCGCTGGTAAAATGCGACAGTTGAGTTTGCTAGCTCATCACTCCCTGTCGCATTGATTTCACTAGCTAGATAGAACTATTCATTGTTAATACCTTCTAACTTGGCATTTTGTCTGGCTCTTTGCACTTCGTCTGGCTGCAGACTTGTGCTTCATGATGATGATGAATACCTTCGAATGTGTTCTTCTGTCATTCACACATTACTCATCTGCTGCACTTCATTCCACACTGAGTTTGTTGTTTAGAATCAATATGCCTTGGTAAATTTTGTTGTCGCTACCACGTAAAACTTCGTGGCTGCTGACTGAGCTTTTCAACGATTCTCTTCGTTTTAGTAACCACGGCATTTGCGCACGAAGTTGTGCCATCATCGAAAGACGAATCCACCATCGCGGAGAATCGACAGGCCATGTATAGCGTACTGTCGAGTGCCGAGAAAGAGACGGTTTCGAAAGAGGTGGCTTCATTTGTACAGGAACGAAAGCAATTGATGTCAGAAGTTGGCCAGTGGGAAGAATCGGGAAATGAAGTGATAACTTTGGCCAAAAAGATGTCAATGATTATGATGGATTTAGCCGATTTCGTTTGTGAGCAAGGTCCTTTGAGCACGATGGACGATGTGCTTACGGTTAGTGTTGTAGTGCGACATTTTTGATAGGAAATTATCATTGCTTTTGGTTTCAAACATTAAGTCTTTTTTTCGTATTTATTAATTAATTTTCGTAGTGACCCGTATTGGGAGCGTAAACTTACCCGTTCCAAGGTCGAAAGCTTTCTGTCATTTCCTTGCTGGCTGTTATTTTTTCGATTTATCAAGCGCAGACTTGGCTGATTTTTTATTGTATTATTTTGTTATATTATTGTTGTTATTATGTGTGCATCCTTTTTATATCGTATGTGCAAAGTCGTATTGGAAACGTTTTTGATTGAATCGATTTTCTCCTAACTTATAACACACTTTTCAGTGATTCAAGTGGTTTATTGGGACCCAAATGTGTGTCTGTGTTTGACCTTTAAATTATTAACTCAGAAGCCGTTATCCTAACTTATAAAAACAGCTCAAATCACTGATTGTTTGAAACTATGAGTTGCTTCTAACCAATGAAAACAACCTAATTTACTAATTGGTTTGAATGTTGAAATTTTTTTAAATCCCTTACATTCATTTGAGAACTTTCTAAAAATTATCGATCAATGTGTTATAGAAGCACCGCTTATCCTCGTGTTAACGTTAATTGGAAATTCCGGTTCGCGTGAACGGTTGTTTCATAGTCAATTGGCTTTTTCGTCTTATACGTTGGTGAATCCTGGGATCAACTTGCTTGAAAACTTTCGGGAGAAATTGCAACAAAACATCTTATCAATTGCTAACCCTTAGCCGACAATAAGTTGTACATGCGATACGATTTCACTTACTAATCTCGGTACCAGGCAGACGCCGTTATTTTTCCGAATATATTTGGTGGCCTTATATTTTCGAAAATAAGCAACCACTGTGGGATTTGAATGGCGCTTGCCAATTTTAAGGCATGCTGTTCTTTACCATCGTATCATCGTAAACTCTATCCTACGCACACACCTTACACTCAGTAGACCTTGAGAGCTAGCTGTCCTGTCCACAACCCTAAATTATATGGTTCAGTATCTGAGGTTAGTCATGTACCATGCTGGCGTACGGGTTTAACGCTTACATCAGACTATACTCTGATCTCATGTATACCCGTTCCATAAAACGACCTCACACACCTCTGAAACTGCTGTTTTCACTTATCCATACAAATGTTACACCATCTTCAGTAATTCACCTGATTTTCTTCCATTGTTCAATCGACAGGCTTGTCAACATATTTGTGAATTGGGTCAACGTTTGTGTGACTTGTGTAAGAAAATCGCTGTGATGTGTCCGGAATCGTCGAATCGGCGAGATTTGCTTATTTACCTGGATCGCATCACGTTGTGTTGCCACCAGCTGAAAATTACAGGCCGTGTGAAAGCAGGTTTCGATGGGGCATCCCGTAAAGTGGTGAGTTCACGTCAGCTCGTTTGTCACGCAATTCCTGAGAGTATAGCTAGCAAGGTAGCATTTAAAGTGCATAATTTTCTATCACATGTTTTTCACTTCAAGCCAACTTGAAGCACTGATGCAGTTCATTATGTTTTCTAACTTAATGGTCACCAAATAAATTAGAATGAATCTTGAAAAACCATCTGTTCAATTGCACTCCTGGAATTTTTTATTAATTAAATTATCGTGCTTCATATTCATTCGCACCCGACCAGATTCTAGCAAATGATAGGCATGCATGCAAATGAATATATTGAGGTTTACGCTCATTTGTGGTTAATCGTTAACGTTCACTCAGTTCTGAGTTCGCGAGAGTAAGAAAATGCTGTGGTAACACAGCGGTTAAGAATCGCAACATTCAGTTCACCTGTCCGGGTTCGAATCCCATCGCGCGGATGTGCAATCGTGCAGCATTTTTGTGCTGTACGGCTAACACCGTGCTAAATTGATTGGCTAACGTTCGTGAGCTGCATGCTGAAACACGCTGGAGTCTCACTACCATTTCTATTTCCCCCCTAATATCTGTCTAGGCCTGGGCAACCTGACAGTATCTTAGCCCACGTGCAGTCTCTGACTGTGCGGCACTTTGCCTGGATCAGGCTTGTGCTTCCATACCATACCACAGACGATAAATCCACATTAATATGCATTTACATCACACGCACACACAACCCACGAATGGTCTCGTACTGTTTGCACTCATCAGATTGGGACTGTACGATCAAGACCTGCATGCATTGAAACCAAATTCAGGAAAATAACTGAGCGCCCTGTCCAATGTGTGTATTCCTATCACGTTCAAAGTTTCTTGCTGAATAAATGGAATATAGACACCAGCCACGTGAGCCCTGTCGATCTAACGAGGATTTAAAAAATATCGCCATGATCGGTGGCCTGCGATAGGATGGTACTTACTAGGTCAGCAGTGCTGCGGAAAACCCAAGTTTCGACACATTTCAGTTATTACACCGCTGCAATGGGGGTGATCATTCAATTGACTTCACGGCCTACAATCACTTTTGTGTTTGCAAGGCCAGTTTTCAGCATTTTAACAAACACTTGTTACTCCAGGTTTGTTACATTATAATCCAAGCATATTGGATCTTTCTCGTGCACGGCTGCAGTTCTTATTGTGCGACCGAAAGAAGGAATAAGTTAGCCACTGATATTATACTAGTTCATGCGAAGCTTGGGTTTACATTACTGAACCACCAAATGACAATTCTTATGAGAAGTTTGAAATTGACAGAGCTGACTGTTGATCAGCCGAAGGAAGCACCCTAGGATACGATTAAACCTCGCAGCGCTCAGAAACCCGGATCATAGAAACAAGCTCTTAGATGCGATTTCCGAACAATTGGATTGGAGGTTG
>JACCGJ010012916.1:0-51879 GCA_013407085.1 Atriophallophorus winterbourni
GCCACCCGAACACCTGAATACAATTTGCCTATTTAATTTCACGAGAGTTTCATCAGATTACAACTGTTTTTGATTTTGAGTTCGATATATCCAACTATTTTGATAAGGAAGGAAAACGTTCACTTGCACACACTTGCAGAATTTTAGCTGAACAAGAAGGACTTAGAATAGTTTTGTACCCACAGCACACATAACCATGATTGAACAGAAGTCAGGAGCTGGGAAAACGTTGACATGACAAACATACAACGAACGTTTGCACCTATAGTCTTCGTAGCATCACTGTATACAATTATGTATTTTTAATTGGAATACACCACTATGTATAAGTACTAATGATCTATTTTCAACCAACTTTCCGACCAATTATTAGGTAGTTCAAGTCGAATCTGGCTTGACGATGTTTCTGCATCGCAGTGTCGCCTATCTGCTACTTTCACAATCTGAGCCGCGGTAAGAAGTCCTAAAAAGACGTCCGAATTGGTGTCTGGTCATTTAATCGTCAGACACTTAATCCCCATGGAAGGTATTTAAGATAAAAAGATATTTAAATGTGTGCAATGACTCTTGAGTATGGTATGGTATATGGCATGAAAACACAAGCCTGATCCAGGCAAAGTGCCGCACAGTCAGAGACTGCACGTGGGCTAAGATACTGTCAGGTTGAGTATGGTACAAGTAGCAACGGTCGAAGGACATTAATTTACATGGGAAACGAGTTTTGGTTACAGAAACAATCAAATAATGGCAATATTAATTGGAGATGTAGTAAGTTTGTCACGCACAATTGTAGAGCGAGATTAGTTACATCTAACGATGATATCGTACGTAATTTCGCACTTCACAACAACTGCAACAAAGAAAAAGTTTTGGCGAAGAATGCGGTGGCTAAAATGAAGGAAAAATTGTTAGAAATTAATGCAAACTCCTCTGCCTCACGGACTTCGGTCACATTCAGTCTGTCATTAGCTACGCTAATGGCATTACCTCAAAAAGTGCTATTGCGGATACTCAACAGGCATCAAAACAGTATCAGAAGGAACGACCCAACGTGCACTCTCCCGTCCCTCCCAAGTGACGCCACGTTTGATGTTTCAACTTCCCACCATGTGGACATTTCTTAGCAGTTTGCGAAAGGATTGCCGACAGCATACGGCCTCAGTTCTTCAAGCAAGTGCTCGATAAAAGCTTAACATAATCCTTATTTTACTAATTTCAGAATATCTATGTAAGTCCATGATAACCAGCGAAGCCATTCACAGTCGATAGGCTTGTTATGCCACAGAAGAAAAGCTTCCTAGTTCAAAAGCGACTACATGTTATAGTTTCACGATGCTTTTTGAAACCAGCGTCGAAAATGCTCTCCCACCCCAGCAATAACCAAATGTTTATATTTGTGACTACTACTACCAAGCCCATCGAACTATTCACAAAATTGATCACGGCGGTCCATAATTGAAGCCAAACTAAATGTCATAGAGTTCACAAGAATTGAATTTAGGTATTACAATAGAAAACCAAACGATGGGCAGTTCAGAACTGAGAGCATCTTTTGTGTCGATAGGATAGCCAGAAGCATATGATGTCGACGGTTTCCGACTCGTACGACCCAACCTGATCATGCTTACAAAGGTTGTCATAGCCCAAATCCCACGAAGAACCTTCATTGAAGCGCTCATCCTACAGAGAGATAGTCGCACAAAAAAGGAAAAATTATCGGTAACAATTGCCAACCCAATATAATGGAGCACAACAGAAAGCGCGTATTATTTGTGTAATGTTAGTACGCTAGGGTTTGAGCAACATGATATTTCGATATGATAGTACCTTCAACAGAAAAGGAAAAGTAAGAGTTTAATGTTGTGGTTTCCTAAATAAAGTGCGTAATTCTGCGTATCATAAGTGTCTATTCGACGATTGCTGGTACAGTAAGCAGTAAACAATCGATCCATTAAATACCACAAATCGCTGTAAACAACCTAACCGATCGCAGCTGTCTTCACTTTGTGTTTTGACTTCGATTTTGGAGCATTCAAGTCGCGTCGCTCTTGGTATCCGCTGTTGTAAGACATAAACTTTTATAATGGTCTCGCCTAAACAAGCAACCTAAGGGCAGAATTTAGCTGCTTGGGGTAGTAAAAAATCGTCAGGTAGTCTAAACCATGATTCATCAATGTTCAGCTGAAACCTATTCGCTTATAACGGATTGAAGAAAAATGAAAGTGTGCTGTAACTTATATATGATGCGAGTTACAATATACATGCACGAGGTTCCAGAGACGCCTTTTCAGCTCGAAAAAGATCCTTCACGCAGATGAACAGACAGATTTTTCCGAAATCGCAGAATGTTAAATTTCATCCAAGTCGTCGATTCCGAACTCTGGAAAATCACCGGTTGTTACACACTTCGGTTTAACGAAGGCACCGTATTTCTCGGGACATTCAAAATATCGTACACCATCAACACTAAGGACAGAGATAAAAAACATCGAATTACGACTGAGCGTTGAACATTTAAAGACGATTTATATCTTCAGATGCAATTTCTAGTTTTGCGTAACCTTTGTCAAACAAACCTCAAATGAATAAACAAGCAAGACTGCACTGAGTCGATTTGTAATGGAGTTTGATAAACTACGCCAGGAATCCTGAACTAGATGTCGAAATCAAACAACATGAATATTCGAGACACTTAACTACTATACTTTGCACAAACCTTTCTGTCAAGGTGCCCGGTTGAATTGAACATTTTAACCTGTCGAGGCCACAACACTAATGCAGAACCACAGCGAGTGTGCAATCCATTAGTGTGCGGTAGTGCTTGATTCCGAGCGTGTAATTTTACACTCACTCCCAAGATAAACTCACATGGCATGGGAGTACGGATATGTATTAATAATCATAAGAATCACACATAGAATTACACTGATAGAGAGCATCAATGCTTCACTGCCATACTATCACGGATGAATTATAATTATACGGAGAGGGTGAAGGATGAGGACTTCCCGCGTATCATCAAGGATGAGATGCCTATGCTATACGAAAAGCAATCAAGTGGCGGCTTTCACTGTCCCTGAATTTGACAACGGTAACAGTTGTCGAGCACCTGCATAGGTCGGTTGCGTTCTTTGCGCAAAGTCCAACTTTCTCACTTTAACAGTAATACAGCCGCTTTGTAGACCCATCAGTAATAGCGACTCCTTTCTGACACCAGCGGTGGCATGCCTACCGAAACTTCGTCATCTAACGATGTAGAATTATGGATACAATTACCGATCTACAGGTTCAAGTGCCCGATTGTCAAGTATTCGAGTGCTGTGTGATGAATCGATGTTATGTAGACTGACACTGCACTTTCAAGGCGCAAAACGCATTCCAAATGCTAGCACATCAGATTGCTTGGCATAACATGTGAATCTGTATGTGAGACGAAAAGCGTACTTCGGCAAAGTTCAAATCGAGAAGCATATCACCCGGCCGAATTTGAACTCCGAAAGTTGGTGTGCTTTCTGTGCATACCTTCTTATTTTCATCAATAAAAATCCGATAGAAAAGAAGAGAATGACATTACCATCGAGTGCGCCAGCATGTTAAAATACTATTACATAACAATGTAACGGACAAGTCATTTCAATCGACTGAATGAATGACTATGAATGCCCCTGATGGTGCCCGGAAAATTCCACTTAGTATAGCTGAATGGGGCATGGTATGAAAACACAAGCCTGATCCAGGTAAAGTGCTGCACAGGGATAAGATACTGTCAGTTTGGCCAGGCCTAGACAGATATGAGGAAGAAAAAAGAACAGGACATGGTAATGAGATTCCAGCCTGCAGCTCACTACCTCTGGCCAATCAAGTTAGCCGCACAGCACAAAGTACTGCACGATTACACATCCGTGCATGGTCATAGAGGAACACAAAAACAGTAGCACTACTTTTGGTAAAGCAATCAGGGTCAAGCTTAGTTACGTATAACATCGAGTGACGAACTCACCTTCCATCGTGTCGACCGAACGGTTCGTCGTATTGCACTCCAACCCAATAGCCAGGTTTGAATTTTGTGGTGCCTGAAAAAGATTGCGTCAAGTGAAACTCATATTGAACAAGTGTACCGAGAAAATAGAGAGGAAGTTTGCAACTTGTAGGAACACCCCGAGTATGCGTTTGAATATACTTACGTAAACCAGTAAAGAGATAAACAATGCCTGACTTTCAAGCTCGCATGACAAAGCATGGTGACCAAACACCAAATTGAAAAATCATTACTATTAAAGCGGTGATGTAATTTGAGGATTAGTAATAACATACCATTATGAGTGAACGAGCAGCCGATAGAAAACGTTCTTCATGCCTAATTTGCGGAAATATCAAGCATTGTGCATCAATGCACAGGCTTCATGCCACAGTGATGCCGTAACGTCACACTTAAAAGATTCAACAAACACCCGCCAAAATAAACGGAACGTAATCCGATATACGTCATTCTACATGGCGCACATATATAAATTTGGATATAGCACAAACATGAAGCACCACTGTCGTCGAAATAAGAGCTGATCACACGAATGTGCAACCATGCAGTAATCGTGTACTGCACAGCCATTTTTATTTTCTTTCATCTGTCTAGGCCTGGGCGATCTGACAGTATCTTAGCACACGTGTAGTCTATGACTGTGCTGCTGTTGGCCTACATCAGGATTGTGCTTTCAACATTTAGTCAGTGTGTGTTCCTTTCCTGTAAACACGCGTTTCTAGATTTCCCGTTTCTGTTTTTCGCACATTTACGTCGAGAAACGGTAGTGAGTTGTCCATTTCCATCTCCTTTGTGACTTGAATTCCAGCGGAAAAGCAATTAAGCAAGCGGTGTGCACCCTCCAATTTCCATTTCTTCAAAATCACGAACGTATCATCGACGTATGAGATACAGTTTGGGTTGTATCAGCAGTAATGTGATAGGTTCAAGTCCTTGCATTATAGCCTCCGCTAGCAACCCAGAGATTGGCGATTCCATTAGTGTTCCTTTCTTATGTATAAACAAACGATCGGTGAATTCGAAATTCGCCTCCAAACAAAATTGCAATAACGGGAGTATATTGTCCATAGTCAGTCGGTTTCAATCGTGCTCCGTGATGATGTGAACATCACTCCCACGTCAAAGGGAACCATGATTTCTCCACCTTCTATATTCACATCCCTTACTTTCTGTAGAAATTTATCAGCGGAATCTATAGAATAATCACATCCTTGGATAAGGTAGAGTAATCTTCTTTGCAGTTTTTTTCGCAATGTTTTTGGGTTAACGCTCAAGGCAGCAACACGATTGGACGTAGTAGAATGCCTTCCTTGTGAATTTTTTGTAGTCCATAGAAGCGTGATACGCTTGAACCTACTGGTGTCGTTCTGAAACGTTCTACTGCACTGAGTTGTCCTACGAACTCGTCGTCTTTATTTTATTTTATAAGTGTTAGTTTTGATCTTTCAGACGATCTTTTTAACAAACGAAAGGAACCCCAATGGGGTCGACAATCTCCGGGTTGCTAGCGGAGGCAGATACAACCCAAACTCTGAATCCGATACGACGAAGATACGAATATTTTGCAACATCAGTATTACGAATCAGCAGTTGGGATTGCGGAACCGGGCAAGCAATACGAGGGAGCACGAAACTAAAGAGGTGACCAGTAACGTGGTTTGCAGTATTAGCAAAAAATGTGACAGTTGAACACAGGTTAGCTGGCACAATTTCAGCTCACCACCTCGTCGCATAGTGCCTCAGTCCAAATGGCAGAAGTAACGTTATATCACAAACGGAAGACAACATTGTCCGCCAGTTCAGCTAAATGTTCCAATAGTGACCTCAACTTGAAGTCAGATATAAAACAGAAGAGGCTATTTCTCAATCAGCACGAAGTGTTGGTGAGAAACTGCGCATTCCTTAAGCATGAGACAGAGCATAAATATTGATCGTAAAAATTGTCTCAACTGATGACAAAACGGAAACTCACCCACATACATGACCGTTCCTCTTCTTGTCGGCTGTGAAGGAACCCGGACTTCGCATCTGTATAAAAGGAAATAATAAAAGTCATCATAATTATCAGAAACAGCATTACACCGCAGCATGTACCGGATGCATAACTACCGTAAAACCATTATAAAATTAAATCCTAAGAGAAGGTTGAGTTAAATAGCTGCGGGGTGTATAGAAGCAGGTAAATATAAACGAGTTGCCTGAACCTAGAACAGGCAATCAAACAAGTTACCAGAACGATCGGAGCGATATCAGCAAGACAGCTTCCTCGCAAATTTAACTGCCATGCTTCTTAACACGCTTTCCTGGCCACTCCACTTAACAATAGGCAACATTAAGCAATCACACTCCAAAAACATGCTTACTGAAAGACCGCCGCTGAAGCGCAACTAACCACCGCGATATGTGATCTCGTAGACCCCAGGACAGAAGACGGACTGCGTCGACTTTAGAAAAGTTACTAGTTCAGCAATTTAGCTGCCTGCGACATGTGCCAACAAAAGATTTACACCAATCGGAACGCGGCGTAGCAAAAATAAACCGTTTCGGAAGTCAGTGGTACGGTATCCGAGAAACATTACCCGACCTGCTCCTCTACATTGCTACCGAAGAGCTTATTTCGGAGAATATCGCTACATATGCGACGGTAACAGATAACTCCCGAAATGCCGCGGAGACAGGGGTTGTTGAATACACGCAGACGCAGAATATGCTTCAAGTTTTGAACCTATACAATAAAACAGCAAGAACTGTCGATCTGTAGATTCTACCTTTGAGCAATCGAGACAGTCCTTTTTGACAGCACAGGTGAACTAGGTTGAGGAATGCTACTTTGGTCTTAGAAATGTATACAGAAACCTCGTCATCTAACGATGCAGAATTATTGTTACAACTGCCGACATACGTAAAACAGGAAAGTGGATGAACAAAGGAATCCAGAAGGTCATTGTTAGATCAATGAATTGTCCTTAGAACATGCCCGCGAGTTTGTTTATAGACAACTTCAAAACTACAGATGCTACTGATATTGTAAAGGAGAACGAGACCTGTTAAGATGGAATACGAATAGAAATATTGATTGAAAAATATTCGATAAATCATTTTACTCTGCCGTTCAAAGGAAATGAAATTATATAGGTTATATAAACGACAAACGATTAACGTTAATAGTTCGGTAAACGTTTCCTTCAGAAATAGGAAGACCTACAGTGGACAGGTAAACAATTTTAAAGCAACATAACGTGTTTCCCCCGATCACTCAATAAAACGTTAACTAATAGATTATGCCTGAAAATTTTTTAGTGCATGATGAAAGAACTTAAATCTTTGAATATACTTTATGTTTAACTTAACCATTGGAAAACATAGTAGAAACTAGACACGTAAAGGTTGCAACATACGCAATCAAAGAACCCTAGAAGCATAACTGGCATGGAACCGCACGAAAACGCTTTAGTATTTGCATGGTTTATCACGAAACACAGACAGGCAGCGAAACTAATGATGTTGTCTAAAAGTGTACTCATCCCATTAACATTTTCACCATGTGCGAAATCAATAACAGAGATCCACTGGAAATTGTCATCCGTTCTTAGCCCGCTAGAGCCCGTTCGATGATCAGCCAGAAACAGAGTTTGACAGCACTGCCTCTCAGCGGTTTCACATTATGGGCACGAACCCGACACTTGGTTGTTTTATAATAAGCTTTGATTAGATCGACGACGTTGAAAATCTCAATCAAAAAATGGTATCCAATAAGAAGCGGCCGCGGTCGGCGGAATGGAAGGCACAATGCTACAGAATCACATAAAGGGAGAATTCGGGCTACGCGTTATATCACAAGACGAACCACACCTAGATTAAAATCACATATGCCAGCGAATCTAAGTGGAATAGCGATTTAACAGGAGCGTTGTAAATAATTTAGCTGCGATGAGGCTTTATTCGCGGCAAGTGGAGCACATAGACTGATCTGCACTCTAGGACGAAGTCAGGATAGCTCCGTGTAACAGGAAAACTTCATGCTCGTAGATAGAAAAAAACAACTGCAGTTGATAAGTTAACAGAAAATCCCGCAATCTTCCGGTAATTGACTGTTTTTCGTAAAACACTCAACATTTCGTATTTTGATAGTGCATTGCGATTAACAGAACAGCTACAGCTCAACCCACCTGACCATCTCATCATTAAGATTAATGATCAACTCTGGTGACGAGTCGCCGAGGTTCGGGTTGAGGCTAAAGCATTCGGGTGCGATGCACATGCAGTTCTCATCAAACATTGCTCACAGTTCTTACATGTAGCATTTCTCCAGAACGAAGAGTATACAGAACGCCATTCACTTGAGCATTCATTATTTGGGGGAAGAACTGAAAGGTGTTCTGAGAGATTCACTCTCGCAAGAAATAGTGATTACATGTTGCAGGGCCACAGCCCGATTAGCGGTTTTCAGTCCTCCCCACTGTTGTTCCACTAGATCATTCAGAAAATCGTAGAGACAGCTCACGTATCCTGGTAGCATACCATTAAGATGATGAATCCGACCCGAAGTTGGTAGGGGGTATGGTGAATGCGTCATATTCTTGCAGGGCATCACAATCAGAAAATAAAGAAAGGTTAGTAGAAGGGATAATCTTGAATATGACTCAGATCATAATGACCCTTCTAGACTTCGATTTCTGTGGAACGACACCGCCTCTTATGCATAAATCTCTCATATATAATTGGTATGAAATTTTAGCATACAGTGATAGCCACCGGCGATAGGCAAGCATGAATTCGTTAGGAAAGCGCTTTGGAAATGTAGAGCATTTTTAACGTCACCATCTTTGACAGCATAACACAGTCAGCGAATGCTCGTGTGCTAAGATATTGTCAGGCAGCTCAGACCTAGACAGATATAAGATGAGTAAATGGCAGTAAGACTTTAGTGTTTTCGCAGGAAGGTCAGTACCTTTGGCAGATCAAGTTAGCAGTGTGTTATCTGCGTAATACCGGAGTCCGTCATAAGTACACATCCGTGTAACAAAAAAGTTACTGAACCTCTAGAACATTAGGCACAGACACAATGAATGCCGTACTTACACCTCGAATGAAACATTCATTCAACAGCAAGTTTAGCTGTCATGGCATGGATTTGCTTGAAGCAAGTTAGAAGAGCGTATGTACGTCATTGTAAAGCAAAAAACTGCAACACAACTACCAGATGAAAAGCAATTGAATTTCGAAAAATTCAAAGATTGTGTGCGTAACGATCTCAAAATATTTGCATAGATAAGGGACAAAGAATAGGCATTCACATCATTGAACAACAAAACAAACCTCGAACCAACTGTTATACTTTCTGCTTTTTCTTTTTCCTCTAGTAGCTGACGTTCCTTTTCCTGTTCTTCTCGTTTTAATTCATCCGGGTCAACTTCACGGAACTTCCCAACTTTATTTCGCTTCATCCACGCATGTAATGTGTCTGTTGGGATGAAAGAAGACAGAAAGTACATTGTCGTCACGAAATCCGGGCTTCGTAGAACGAAATTAAATTGAGAGTTTGACTATAAATATGATAATTCTCACCCACGCTAATGGTTCACGTTATATTTGAGCACATCTGCGTATCTGAGCCAACTCTCATGTATTTAATAGCCTTATAAGTTCCACACTACCTCGTCTATTTTGGATTCTCTATTGTATCAAAGTTAAGTATTTGGTACTTCCACCCAATGTAATATTAGCCTTCTTAGTGATGAAAGTCAAGGTGATGAATGAACAGGAGGAAGCAGTGACATTTCGTCAACTCGAGATTCAATCTAATCTTTCGAAATCTGACCCCACACATCAGCATGAGAAATTCAATCCGGGAGGAGTAAACGATAAGGATCGTGCACATACTGTAAAAGAAGCAAGATGGTTTAGTTCAATATAATTGCTAACACTTTATCAGGAAACATCATATATTTAACCTCAGCCTGGTTTCAGTTCGCTAAACAAACTTTGCCTTATTGTTTAACAAAATAATACGAGATCCAATATTTTGTTTCAACGATTGGCATGAAGCCCACAAATTTCCCATTCCAGACTTATTTTTAATTAAAAACATTTGTCATTTCTAAATGTGAAAACATGCAGAACCATAAACTTTGTTTCGAAAATTTATTCAAAGCTCACCTTCGCGGTTAGCATATTCCTCGGCTGAGAGCTGGAAAGTTGCTGCACCATCTTCCTGATCATCGAAAGTTCCAGCAGTAACCGTTGGATCAGTTACGTGTATGTGCATTCCGTCTTGAATGCCAAGGCTGTCAATGGTCTGATCGTCATGGTCCGGGAGAACACCGAGAGATTTTTCATTGTCATTAAACAATTCGATTTTCATTTTTAAATTATCACAACCGGTAACCAGGACTAATTTCTCCTAATACACTGTTTAAAAACAACTTTGAACAAACCTTGAGCTGCCTCAGAGTTAAATTTGACGGATATCGTTTACTGCAACTCAGGCTGGAGGCATTTGAAGTGATCAGCAGGTTAACAACGGGAAGACTCATTCGAGATACAATGAATTGAACTGAAAATCACGTAGAACATTATTCTGCAGCTGGTTGCCAATGGAAAACAAGCAAGGTGAGAAAGAAACAATATTTTGACGACCCCCATAAGAAATATGACACTATGTAATCCTATATACATCTACGTACATACCTATGTATGTGAACATGTATGCATGTATGGTATGAACGCGCAAGCAAGCAAAGCAAAGTGCCGCACAGTCAGAGACTGCACGTGTGCTAAGATATTGTCGGGTTGTCAATGCATAGACAGATATGAGGGGTGAATAAAAATGGTAGTGAGACTCCAGCGTGTATCTTCATTCAGCTCACTAGCGTTGGCCAATCAATTTAGCACGATGTTAGCCGCACAGCTCAAAAATGCTGCACGATTGCACATCAGTGTATGTACGTTTGTCTCCATGTACGTACGCATGCATAATCGTCTGAAAGAGCAATCGACGAAGTGGCTGCATTAAAGCTGTTCTACAGCGTTTTTATAACTCGGGTGTGATTCCGCCATCAAGACCCTTTCCTATCGCTAGGCGGAGACATTTTTTCCATAATGTTACAGATGCGGCAAAAAAGAATTAGCTGATAAAGTTTACTCCGAATTTCAGTGTGGTTTCAGCAAGTAAATGTTAACCATAGACATAAAAATTGTCTCTGAGACAACAGCAGGAATAATATTGAGAACAGTTTATGTATTCATAGGGTTTTTATGGATTTAACGGAAGCATTCGACTAGTAGGGAGGAAATTTTTGAAATACATTATGGTATGAAAGCACAAGCTCGATCCAGGCAAAGTGCCGCACAGTCAGAGACTGCAAATGGACTAAGATACTGTCAGGTTGCCCAGGTCTAGACAGATATGAGGGGGGAATAGAAATGGTATGGTATGGTATGAAAGCACAAGCCTGATCCAGGCAAAGTGCCGCACAGACTGGGCGTGGGCTAAGATACTGTCAGGTTGCCCAGGCCTAGAATAGAAATGGTAGTGAGACTCCAGCGTGTTTCAGCATACAGCTCACTACCGTTGGCCAATCAATTTAGCACGATGTTAGCCGTAGAGCACAGAAATGCTGCACGATTGCACATCCGTGCATACATTACACTTAATAGATTAATATTCAAGACTGTTTAAACTCGTTGTCTTTCCAATGTAACTCGTAGGGCTCTGTCTACTTAAACGGTTGCACTTCAGAAGTTTTTGAAATTCGCTGAGATGCCATGCACCCACACAGTTCCGTTGATAAAGTTAAAACTTTTAAAACGATAACAAATGGTATGGACCTTCGAACGGGATGTGATGCCAAGTTTTTCAACCGGAACCGTTTGAGAGCACAAATCAAGGTGCAGGATGTGCTAATCCGTGGCTTGCTGTTTGTCGACGATGTAGTCATCATTGCTCAATCCCAAGAGCAGCATCAATCGCCAACGGACTGCTTTCCGCCGGCGTTCAAAATCTTTGGGTTGACAATCTGCATGAACAAGACCAAATTCCTTGGTCAAGGAAATATTTGGCCTCCCATTAGTGTTTAAAACTATCAGCTTAAACCCATACATCATTTCACATAACGATTGCGGATAAATTCTCACAGCATACCGAGATTGATTTGCGGATTGGCAAAGCAGATGACATCTTGTCCCGTTTGAACTCTCGTGTCTGGGGTTACTGCAAGATGACCGTGGAGACAAAAATGATGGTGTACCGCGCGTTCGTACTAAATGCTTCAATCTATGAGAGTGAAACCTAGGCCATCCATATAAACATGAACAGAATCTGAATGTTTTCGATCCATCTCATCTTGAATAGATCGTGTATGGACAAAATAACAAATGCAAAAATGCTTTCTAAGGATGGTATGTATGTATGTATATATGAAATAACAAGCCTGCTCCAGGCAAAGTGCTGCACAGGCATAAACTGCTAACATACTAATAGGTCGCCAAGGACTAGACATATATAAGAAAGGAAAATAGCAATGACAGTGAGACTCCAGGATTTTTACATGCAGTTCACCACTGGTGGAAAAACAATTTAGCAGGGCATGTTCACCCTAGTACGACAGCGACGCCGATGCTGGCTATCTAGCGTTATTGTTGGCCCCCTTCGGTCGCTGTCAAGTGTACAGACTAAAAAATCGTCGTATTCCAAATGAGCTACTTTACGTAAAGTTGAATTTAGGAAGCATACCTAAGAGCAAATCGCATTTACAGTACACAGATGTTTTGTAAAAGGGATATGAAAGCTCCTTGCTTTGAATCGTCAGTAAGCCGAGTACTGCCTATCGTTGCGATTGCTCAGGAAAGATTGTTCCTCCCGAATCAGACAATTTAATCATTTGATATGCTGCAGAGCATCAAATCGTCATGCCCTTTCAAATTAGATCCATGGTCGACATCAACCGAATGAAGCCAACAACCAATGAATGCATGTATGTATGTACTTGAACGAATGTGCAATCGTGCAGTACTTTTTTGCTGCACAGCTAACATCGTGCTATATTGAGTTGCCACGGGTACTGAGCTGCATGCAGAAACACACTGTATCCATACTGCCACTTTCTCTCATATCTGCCCAGCCCTGGGCAACCTGACAAAATCTTAGATCACGTGCGATCCATTACTGTGAGGCATCTTGCTTGGAACAGGCTTGCGCTTTCATAAATCCACGACGATTACAAACATCCTGGAAAAAGTTTTCGCTATTTACATTCATCATCATCATCATGAAGCACAAGTCTGGAGCCATACAAAGTGACAAGCAATATGAAGCAGGAAAAGCAAATATGCAAGCGCGTGAAAAATGGAAAGCAGGCAAGCGGAATATGCAAAAGCAAATACCAAAAAGCAGCTTGTTTTGTAGTTTCACTGCTTGCGACTTTGTTTTTTGTTTGTTTATTGTTCATTAAATGTAATATAATAATAGTTTACCGGATAAAAGCTTGGAACACACCATAAAATACACTAGCGCCACTGAATTCGGTTTGCAGCCATATCTCGTAAAGTTTCCAACTAACTATTAGGAAGAGCTTTTGGACCCCACCAAGGCAAACGATTAGGCCCAACTAAGCCCAGTTCTGAGTTTCTTCATCCCAACGCGCAACGTCATGGACTGGCCACCCAGTCGTTTCTCCCAGGCTCTGCGAATAAGGCGCGGTATGGTAAACGGCGAGGAGGCATTCTTAAAACGTGCCCCAACCATCGCAAACGAGCAAGCATCAGCATTTCTCTGTCCATGGCCATTTAGTCCTAACACCCGCTTGCAGACTTCTATATTTGTAACGCAGTGCTGCCACCGAACCGGTGAAGTAGGATGGAGGCCAGTATTTTAGGACCTACTGAAATGAAACTGATACCCCGACGATTTTCACAGGAATCGCGCCGTCCCTTATTGAAAATCGGAGCAATTACTGATTCTCTCAAAGGGATTGAAACGCGTTCATCAGCCCATATGTCGGCGAACAGCGCTTGAATTTCGCAAACTAGAGCGAAACCGCCATTTTTGAACACTGACGGTACCAAGGCATCGGAACCTGATGCACGATGGCGCTTAAGGCTCCGGAGTACATTCAGATTGGAGTGCAACCGTGCAATACTTTTGCACCGCATAAGAACTGATTTGCCACTTGTTATACTACACACGGAAACATTTAAGAGTCGCACTGCCATTTTTTATTTCTTTTATCTGCTAATACCTGTGCAATCTGACAGTAGTTTACACTCATTCTATGACTGTGAGATCACGCTGAAATCCAAGGATGTGATTTCATACACTACAATGGAAGAGCATCACAATCTTCAACTTCAAACACCTTCCGCTATTTTGGACAGCTTAGCCAACGTTTAAATGCAACGGTTTAGTAAAATGGGGTTCACATCGATGACTGGAATGCGTAGACGAATAGAAGTGATGCGACGTACACGGGGTTACCCTTTATCGACCTTAAGGAGGTCAGAAAAGTTAACCACTGACAACGTTTAGAAGAAGCCACATCATAAACAATAATCAATCTTATATTGTTATAAAAATGCTCGAAATTGATAAATTAACCGAATTGATAAGTGTCTGTGGCCCTAAGCCCCAAGGCATGAGTGAGAAATCCTCGAGGTTGATGGTTAGCGCATAACGAACCTTCATAGGCGTTTAGAAAGCTGAAGATAATATTTTAGTCAGCAGTTTAATCAGCACCTTCCTTCAGACACCACTGGCACCCCCCAATCACTTTTGAAATGGTCAGTGTCGCTAGCCACGCCGAGTGTCGAAAAAATACGGAGAGTTCCAATCGCTAAAGCGACACAAGGCGCCGGGACCCGACGATCTCCACCAGGTATTTTTACGGAAGGAGGCGAGACAGTCGTAGCAGAATTACAAGAGCGGTTCTCAAAGGTTTGGTTGGATGAGAGGGTACCTGCCTCCTGAGACGAATCCTTGATAATACCAGTCCGTATTAAAGGAGTACGAAACGAATGTTGCAACGAGCACGGAATTTCGCTTATGCAAGTGATAGCTAAGATACTTGGCGCCATTCTTCTTCGCAGACGTACCTCGATGATGTGAAAGCACAAGCTGGCTTGCCGAAATACCTCCACGTGGTGCCAGCTGGGTGGGCTCGGTTCTCCGAGCTCAGCGAAAGGTTCGGCGGTGGTGTCTGAGGGTGTGGTAGGTTTTCGCCTGGCAAGCGTTCTCCCTATAAAAAGCCACAAAAATCCAATGATGACATCACGACGCGGCGGATGTGACTCGCCGCTCCAAAAGTCACTGCCCCTTGTCCTATCCAAGGACATTGTATGGTGCACAGGCAAAAACTGAAGTCACCAACCTATCAACGGGGTTATCGGGCTCCGAACTGGAAATTCCCAGAAAAGGGCGTATGAACCGCTTCGTCGGTCACCGGCCACCGATAGGTGCGAACCTCTCTCGCTCCACTGCCTTGTGGGTAAAGGCTCGGGGTGGGACCCCCTAAACGAAATCTCCCCTACTTCGGTGTAGGCAACCGGGTAGTATCATGCCTACGTTCAACGATGCCGATGACAACGCTTTGTACCCCCTTCTCGCTTTGTACATCTCATTGTTTATGTTGAACGGCACTATATCTGTATCAGATTGTGCAAATATAATAATAATAATAAGCACAAGCCTGATCCAGGCAAAGTGCGGCACAGTCAGAGACTGCACATGGGCTGAGATACTGTCAGGTTGCCCAGGCCTAGACAGACAGACAGACGTACCTCGATTCGGGAGGACACTTCTCACAAATAGCAACCTCGCTTTCGGCCAGGGCGCGGATGTGTAGATCAGAACTTCGTTCTGCATGAGTTGCTAGAACACCGACACCTGTATCAGAGACCAACAATAGTGGTGTTTCTGGATAGTAGAGCCACCTTTGACGCGGTTGATAGATCTGCTCTATGGAACTGTTTACTTCGCAATGAAATCATATCCTAAGGGACTTATACGATAAGTCGATAGGGAGGGTAAGGGCGTAAAATAGCCTTTCATTTCATTCAACACTACTACGTGTGTAAGACAACGCTGTCTAATCTCTCCGTTCTTGTTCAACTTTGCCATTGAGTACGTCCTCTGGAGTGCACTTAATAGTTTCTCCACGGGTGGTGTTGAGGTTTTTCCAGGTGGGCGTGTTATGGACCTGGCTAATGCTTTACTGTGCACGGATGTGCAATTGTGCAGCATTTCTGTGCTGTGCGGCTAACATCGTGCTAAATTGGTTGGCCAACCGTAGTGGGTTGCATGCTGAAACACGCTGGAGTCTCACTACCATTTCTATTCCCCTCATATCTGTCTAGGCCTGGGCAACCTGACAGTATCTTAGCCCACTTTCAATCTCTGACTGTGCGGCACTTTGCCTGGATCAGGCTTGTGCTTTCAGACTATACTATACTGGGCGCAGATCCAACATTTATCCAACAGGCCTTGGATATGATGGCAATGGAGGCATATAACAATGGGCTATTCATTTCGCCAGGCAAGTGTAAAGTGCCCCATCAGGATTGGTCAGGTGAACTGCTATATTATGCTATAAATGATGTGGTTCTCGATCATGTTGAGCCGTTCAACTACCTGAGAAGTCTGGTGGTTTCTGGGGTTAGGAAATCACGTCCAGAATAGCTAAGGCTAGACTGACATTAACTAAACTTAAGTGCCTCTGGAAGAGGCGTGATTTGAGCTTTAGTTTGAAGAAAAGGATATATTCCACTTCGGTAATGAGTATTGCTTTACAGGAGTGAATGTTGGAAAGTTTGCGCAGAAGACATTGGGAGGCTGGAGGTCTTCGACTAACATTGTATGTGAAGGATTGCTCACACTCGGTGGCAACACCACGTTTGCAACTCTGAGGTAAGGCGTCTTAGGAAGCAACGGCACTAGCCTTCAAACAAGCATTCACCGACGTCGTCTCCGCTGATTGGGGCACGTCCAGCGCATGAAACCTGAACGGTTACCACGCCGAGCGTTCTATGCGTTAGTTGGCACAGACAGGAAAAATGTAGCTGGTGATCAGCCGCTAACTTGGAAGTGGCTCGAAAAGGCTCACATCTGGTTTAGCTAAAGTTGGACGAGCGCGCTCGCTTGAATGGAGTGTAGGAAAAGGAGAGTGTTCGGCTCGACACATTGGCAACGATGGTAATGAACCGACATCAATAAATAGAGCGCGTCATCTCTATTTCCCTCTGACGTTATTTTTGGTCGGTCATAAACTATGATAAAAATTAACAAACGTGTGTAAATAGACAAAAAAGCTGTAGAATCACGTTAGTTAAATTTGTGGAGACGTGGGGGTTCGTAAGGCGAAGCCAACGCCAGGACGCCGTCATCATTAAACACCGCTAGGGCGTAACTAAAAATGACTGAAAAACGCTTTAAAATAGTCCAAAAACCTAGTCTTGTGTGATACCCGAACTCGCAAATTTAGGCTCAGAAAAGACGCTGCTGATACAAACTTTATCCGTTCGCCCAAACAGAAAATCCACTGTTTATTCGAGATTACCATCGATAGTAAGTTTCTCGATTAAAAGATCAACGGGTACGTGAATGTGCAGGACAACCAAACCACCTGCAACAATTCATTCGCTCTAATGCTCACGTGTTGTTAGAAGATTCTTAACACATCATATATGTTTAGTAAACATATGCGTAAGATGAATAATCTGTTAATCACGTCCCACTGTATACGAAAAATTTGCACCAAAATTTATACAAAACTTAATAACACACTCAGCTAAAATTTGATGAGTTTAAGCATCACCGGACTACCAACTTTTGAAACGGATGCTTTTTGCAACGCCATATCCCGATTGGCGTAAATCTAGTGGTGGCCAGACCGACACGTGGCATATGCAGCTAATAACTCGAAATAGTAGCCTTTCAAAGTCGACGCAGTGTGTCTGCTATGCTGGGGTCCCCGCGATCAGATATCGCAATGGTTAGTTACGCTTAAGGATACGTCCTGAAGCCGCGTTTAATGGCGGCAACAGGCATCTTCTTGGAGTGTTAGCTTAACCTTGCATGCCGCCAAGTAGATTGTAGTGGATAGTGAGGAATGGATCGTGAGACTGCGTAGGTTCCAGTTATAACCACATACAATTTTGACTCCGAGACAACCAGAGAATTACTAAGACCGCGCGTGGACTGAGTATATTGTTATTAATGAGTGTTGTACAAATTATATTTAACAGATATTTTTGACTAAGATAACGGACAGAAAATCAATGAAATGTGAGTGATAACGCTAACAAGAATGAGAGATCAATAAGCGCTTCGGTAATCGAAATGAAACAAATTACCAAATTAAAAATGATTACAAAACATAAGATGTTACAAGTCACTACAAGAGTGACGAGGAAAGCTTGTTATGATGCATGACAGTGAAAGCCGCAAGGAAGCTGTCATACTGATGTCGCTCTATTCGTTCGTGTAAGCAAAATGAATGCATGTTTCGTTCGATGTGTGGGCATCTCATCCCAGTTTGTGTTTAATCTTCTATAGAATCCGTAGCAATTTAAGCCTCATAATTCCCCATCTATTAAGAATTTACTTTTCTATGGTTGTGTCAGTTAAGCATTTGCAACATGCTACTGGTGTAATGCTGTCTCTGAGGAAGACGATCAATTTCAGTGTTAGTCACATGAGGTCAAGCGAGATAGAATTTTGAATTAATCGCGAACCCCCGCAGATGGGTTGCTAGGACGATTGATCTGTCTGTTCAGTTCGGTGAGATGCAGTTTGCTTGGGACTGCTTTTAATATTCACTTAATGTATAAACTAGAAACCTAATTATTTGTATAAGAGTTTTTTTATATTTTCCATTTGTTTGTTTTGAGTGATTATTCAAAAATTGAGTCACAAAGCGTCTGTTCTCTGTCTCGTGTTAAGAAAAGTTTATTTTGGAAATGTTTCCACCAAAAAACGTTTAGAAAAACCTGGTATCACAACTCGTGCCTGGTGGGCAATTTGTGGTTCTTCATCCAGATAGTTTGGGTACATAGAATCGGTCTGTACAAGAAAGGAAACCAAGCAGTTCAGTTCAGTTCAGTTTGCACAGGACAGTATGTGGCTGACAAGCCAATCGAGCGTCCAGAATTTCTTTCGGTAATAGCTGCTGAGAAGCGCCCACCACTGCCAAAGGGTCAATCCTTTTTCTCCGTGTGGAACCTCTGATGGTCGTAGGACTAGGAGAATGTAGTTGGAGAAGCACCGCGCTATAATCGATGCACTGCCAAAAGGTAATTTTCTTTCTTCTCTGTTTGCAATCTCTGATGATCGCGGTGCCAGGCGCTGTAGTAGTAGGATAGTAGTAGGACAGCAACACGCAATAATCGATGCTGGAAAAAAGAAAAGGCAGTTTCTCCTCACCAGCACGGTGAGAGGTCAGCTGATGGAGAATCAAGAATGGGAAGATGCTCCAAAATTGCTACAGTGAATAGCGAGCAAAATGGAGGACAATCTAAGCATGGTAATCATGGGATGTAGTCAGAGAATAACTTACCCCAGTCACGGTCTAAACCCTGCTTGAAAGTTGAGACGGAACTACAGGAGATAAGTTCTTCAGGGAGCTTGTTTCAGAAGTTGACCACCCTGAAGCTGAAAAAGTTTTTCCTAGAATCTAGTCGACATCGTTCCTTAGCGAGCTTGAGTGCGTGTCCGCGAGTGCCCAGCTTAGGACTCAAGGTAAAGATGTCATCTGGATTAACGCCGCTTAACCCCCTTAAGATCTTAAAGGTTTCAATCAAATCACCTCTCAAACGACGACGCTTAAGAGAGAAAAGACCCAGAGCCCAAAGGCGATCAGCATAACTTTTCCCACGCTGACCCTCAATCATGCGTGTTGCTAGTCGCTGGACGCTTTCAAGTCGAATGATATCCTTCTGGTAGTGAGGACACCACGCCTGGACACAATATTCAAATGCGGCCTGACTAACGCCTTGTAAAGTGGCAGGAACACGTCGGGACTTCTGCTGGAAAGCACCGACTTCAACCGAAAGAGCACATTGCGTGCACGTTGCGCTGCAACAGCGCATTGGTCCTCCCATTTGAAGTCAGCTCTAACTAGAACACCCAAGTCCTTAACCCGCTGTGTGGCATCAACGCTAATAGGAGTACCTGACACCTGGACTGTGATCTTGTCGACCAGAGCAGACAAGAGTTGGCACTTATTGAGGTTCAGTGGGAGGTCCCAAAGTATGGACCAGTCAATGACCCGCTCGAGGTCGTGCAACAGAGTATCTTCATTCGTTGAACCAATGAACTTCACGTCATCCGCAAAAATGAAGCACGGGCACTCCAAGATAGGCGACAAGTCATCGATAAAAATCAGAAAGAGCAGCGGACCTAGCACAGACCCCTGAGGCACCCCACTTATCACCTCCGTTTGGATCGACAACGTAGATTCTACTCGTACTCTAAAGGTCCTACCTGTCAGGAATGATTTTATCCAAGCAAGTAAACTACCCCGTATGCCTTTTGCTGCCAGCTTAGTTTCTAAAAATCTGTGGCTGACGGAATCGAAAGCCTTGCTAAAATCTAGGTAGAGCGCTTCGACCGGCTTCCCTTCATCCAACCTTTTCGTAGCAATATTGAGGAAACTCAAGAGGTTAGTCAAACAAGACCTCCCTTTCAGGAATCCATGTTGAGCTACACTAAGTAGAGAATGCTGGCAGAGATGCTGGCAGATTTTGTCGCGTATAAGTCTTTCCAATACTTTCGAGACGATGCTGGTCAGGCTGACTGGTCTATAGTTACCAAGAATCGACCTGCAACCACCTTTGTGTATTGGTACTACTATGGCTTCTTTCCACTCACGAGAAACCATTGCCGAGTGCAAACATGAATTGAAGAGCTCACATAGTGGTTCTGCAAGCACTGGGGCGAGATTTCTCAACATAATTGAGTGGATGTGATCCGGACCCTCAGCCTTGTTAGCACGAACATGAATAAGAGCTCCATACACCTCCGCCTCATTAAAGGACAAATCATCTAGTGCAGGGACACCAGATGGAAAGTTGAGCAACTCAGGCGGTGTGAGTAAAGAATTATCCCTTCGCTGAACGCTACTGAAAAACTTTGAGAAGGCTGCCGCCTTAGCTAGGTCACTAGTAGCTACTTGTCCATCCTCCAGTTTTAAGTCACCGATGTTTACCCTAGTTTTTCCTTTAGATTGCGCGTAACTGTAAAACCTTTTCGGGTTGGATTTAGCATCCCTGGCTAAGGATAACTCAAACTTCTGTTTGAGCACACGCTGCATTTTGACACAAGCGTTTCGGGCGGTTCTGTAACGGACCCACGAACCAGATGTGAGCGATAGCCTATATTGCCTCCATAAGCGATCACGTTTACGAATAAAACGACGAACGCTGGGAGACCACCAGGGTGGCCGCTGGTGCTTATTCACGCATTGCAGTGGAGCATGCAGGTCTTGAAGCCCGTTGAGAAATCTGCAAATTCTGTCCCAGTTTTCAGTTACACTAGAATCACTCGAGAACAGAAGGTAAGATTTTGATGACTGTAAAAGTAGGCCCCAGTCAACACGCCTAAAATTACGTCTAGGGCGCGCAAGAGGTTTGTGAAAACGCAACAGCGCTTCGAAGCCTAACATTACGTGGTCGCTTTTGCCAAGAGGGGGTAGGAAATTGACATTCTTGACAGCTTCTAGCTGAGACGACAGCATCAAGTCAAGAGTGGATGGAGTGCATCCATCGCGGAACCTAGTGGGTTTGTTCACGTGCTGATGTAATCCATGATAGTGGATCCAATCGAGAAAATATGCGGATTGCTCAGTGAGTACCCCTGAGGGAGCTGACCAGTCTATATCTGGGAGATTAAAATCACCTAGAATGAGTACGCTTGGGGCTGATTGAAACAACCCGTCAAGCATCTCAAGCAGTTGACTAATTTCTCGCAGGGTTGCACAGGCGTGACGTAAACACAAGCAATCGCCAGTGCTGACTTGTAGCAAGTCAGGACACTAGTAACAACTTGGACATTTTCAATAGCGAGTGATAACCCTGGACCCGTATTGTGTAGACCATATTCAAGGAAAAGTGCCACGCCTCCGCCTCTTCTATCGCCAGGTCTATCGCATCTGATGACAAGATACTGTTCGCTGATGCTAGCTGGCACAACATCTACCGCAGACAGCCAGGTTTCAGACAGCGCTATAACCCTCGGGTGTAGCTCGGCTACACGAAGAGAAAGTTCAGACCACTTATTTCTTATGCTGCACACATTAGCGTACAACACAGTGGCACTGGATATGCGCGCTTCTAAGCTGAGTCGTGCTTTGCCCTCGGTCGAAGCACCCGGGGAAGCTGCACGTTTTTTGGCGTACTGCCTAATGCAGGAGAAGCAATATCGCGTGCATCTTGCACGACGGTAATGGAACGTTGCCTAACTATTAAGCCCTCATTTATAACATGGGAGCTGCCACTAGAAAGGCTTGACGGACTTCCTACGCCATTCAAGCTAATGGAACGTTGCCTGACTATTGAGCCCTTATTAATAACATGGGAGCTGCCACTAGAAAGGCTTGACTGGCTTCCTTCTTCATTCAAGCTAAGCAGATCGTCGTGCGCACCTGATAGCAAGATCATAGGTGATGCACGCACCGGTACGATCGTTGTTGATGCAGTAGCGATCGGCTTCGCATCAGGCTGAAGGGGAGCGGATAACCCTACAGCTAAGTTAATCCCAGTCGGAGCTACAGTGAACTGCCTCCTATCAAAAGGAGGGTTGTCAGGCTTCACTTGGAGTTTTTCTAAAGTGGCGTTAGTTATGTGTTCCGCCATAGTGAAAAACACATCGCGATCGGCCTGAAATTTGAAGTCGACTAGAATCGGTCGAGGCCGGTTGTTCATCTTCCATCTCCGTACACGGTGAACTCGCACCGTGGTAGTAGAAGGCTTCAGGCCTACCATCCGGATGAGATCGATAATACATCTGCGATCAAAATCTCTTCGGCTTTTTGATTCCCTAATAAAAGGCTCCGCTCGATTAAAAACTAGAACATTTCGGGTTCTAGTTTTTGAAGAATAATAAGAAGTGCCGTTAAGTGACTCAACTTGCTTACGCAAACCGTTTAATTCCTGGATAATTTTATCCAGTCGGGTGAGCCAGCAACATTTCCATGTTGCTTCCGTTGAGTATGGGCTTTACCTTGCTTGGTACGTTTTTTCGGAGTTTGGGCTACGTTTACGACCTTCGGAGAGGAAGCTTGCTTTGAAGGACTAGGTAACTGGATAGCTACGTCTACATTATCAGGGGATGCCCTTTTTTCCGCCTTTTTGATAGCACGCTTTCTTGAAGTCCTGGCTCTATTTACCACCTTAGGAGAGGTAGCTTGCTTGGAAGAACATTGCAGCCGGCTAGATTTGTGCGCTATAGCGTTGCCTGCTGTAGTCTCAGAACTTATATTTGCTCTCACCACAGATGCATACGATTGGGCGGCTGCAAAATCTGACGAGCTTCGCGACGTCACGCTATTCCTTGGCTTTTGGCAAGCGGCGTCAGTGGCAGCCTCGTGACAGCCGGAACAATACCACTGCAACCAGCGGTATTTTGCATAAATCCCGTAGTGAGATTTATGTATGCCTGAGCAGCTAGGGTGAGCCCAACGCTTGCAAGCTGTGCACTCGATGCCCTTAGCCACCATTTTGCCACATTTTCCGTTGAGGCAGGTATTTTTTGAACTCATATCTATCGGTAGAAAGATGAGTAATGATAGTTCAGTAGAAAAATACAAGCTGATTTTATTACTGGCGTAATTAATCAGAGAACTATCAATAATATAGTAAAATAGTTATTCTAGTTTACTGCAAATTCGAGGAATAGCAAACATTCTTTGAATTTGCAGTAAAATAGAATAGCAAGGCCAATCTTGATTGAATTTAGAAACCAGAGAGACAGAGACCTGTTTCTTTTTAAATGCAATCAAATACATACCAATACAAATGGTTTGTTTAGATTGGTGCTAGATAGCCGCCAAGTTTCAGCAAATTATTTGGCGTTCCAGCGTTCGAGTAGCAACGTAGCAAAACCGAAGAGCAACACAGATAAACGCCGATTGAATAACCTCGCAACAGCGGATATTTTAATCAAGAATGCTCAAGTGCTGGTAGAAAATATAGGGGGCGAATCTTGGCTAAGTTGTGATGCAGCAAACAAAAGCCTCTCTTCGTTTTCCCCTCAACGTTGCTGCATTAAAAACCTCCACCTCCACGCCACCACCTTCCAGCGACGTAGATTCTCCACACAGCTCCAATTTGGACATACTAAAAAACTTGGTAATACCTCGGGTTTCGCGCCCAAGGGTTCTCCAGAATAAGGCGGGGTACATCGATATGCTGCGAGCATACTATACACAAATGCTTGCAGCGTGTGTAGTTAATGGCTGGAATTAAAAAAGTGAATTCAAAAGTGAATCTAGGATCCCAGGTATATCAGAGACCTGGCTTCAAGATACAGACATTATTCCAGTGATCTTCTTTCGACATATACAGCCATCAGATCGGATAAATAAATTTCATTCTTGGAAGTCCAAGGCATGTTAAACATGATCAATAATTTCCAAAAGCTATGTACAATCAGATTATAGGATGTACATTTGCAAAAACAATTTGTTCAAGGTCATTTGTTTCAGCGGAATTTAACGTTCAATAAATATAAAGGTAACGGTTTTTAAAGCTGTTTCCAGGTAATCGGTACGTGATCTTATATATTACGAAAACACAGTTATTGCAAGGAAAAGTCTAGAATGTTTTCGGCAACACTGATGATCAATGGATAGACCAGATGTTAGACGCGAAGTAGGAACTATAACGCTACTAAAGCATGGTATTGGATACCAAGACTCTAGCATCAAAATGGCCACCTTTGGCATCCAGCTGGTCTATTTAATAAGTGACTTCAACCTACCGGTTATTGACTGGGACACTAAGACGACCTATGATAAATTTTCTCAGGTATATTTCGATTGAATGCACTTCAGTGCGCTTTATCAGCAAGTAAGCGAAAAAACTAGGTACACAGATGGACATTCACCATCAACACTGGACCTACTTTTGTCTAAAGGTCCTAAAGATGTCCAAAACCTCTCTTACGACTGACAATTGGGGAAAAGTGACCATGTCACCATAATATTCCAGGCAATTCTCTGTTTTCATAAGCCACCAGTCAAATACAGGTATAATCTTAATCGAGTTGACTGGAATGTCGTACGGTTTTACGCTTCACGATGTGACTGGTTCACTGGAACCAATGATATCGAAAGTAAATGGTCGGTTATTGAGCGCAATATTTTAAGTCTCCAAGACCTTTATTGTCCTTTTCGATCTGCACGGATGAAGAACAAGCCACTTTGGTGGACTCCTGCGATGCGACGCAACATTATTAGGCGCGACATACACTGGCTGAGATATACAGCCTTACCAACCTATAGAAATTGGTCGTACAATAAGGCTTCGAGAAACAATACAGTTAAGCTACAACGGAAGCTTAAGCAAAGCTTCGAAACGTACCTTGCTAACTCTGCTAAAAAGAACCCTAAGAAGTATTTTAGTTATGTTCAGTCTAAGGGTAAGACACGGGGCACATAGGTACCCTAAAAATAGACAATGGCGAGAAAGCCAATTCTGAATCTGAAAAGGCGGTAGCTTTGCTGGATAATTTTCAAAGCGTACATAGAATGGATGGCGGGGATGCGATTCACTTAGTGCCAACTCTTAGTACGGAAATGGGTGCTTCTTCAAGCAAAATAGTATTTGCACTGATGATGTCGCTCGTATCCTAAAGAATCTAGACGGAAATAAATCCGCCGGACCTGACGATGTGCATCCTAAAATTGTAAAGGAAACATCATAAGTACTAGCAGATACTTTATGTGAGTTATATAACGAATTGTTCTGCAAAGGCATACTACTACATTACTGGAAGAAAGCCATTGTAGTACCCGTTCCAAATAGAGGTTGTGCAAACATAGTTAAGAATTTCCGACCGGTAAGCTTGACTAGTGTTTTATGTAAAAACTTGGAGAGACTTATTAGGGACCAGGTTGTACAGCCACCTCGTGCACAATTCATCATTAAGCACGGTTCAACATGGCTTTCTTAAAAAGGTTGTGTCTCTCAAATCTGTTATGCTTTTAAGATAGAGTTTCCAAGACACTGGATGAAGGCGGACGGATAGAGTTCTTTTACTTAGACTTTAGTAAGGCCTTCGACTCGGTTAGTCACCGGTCCCCAGGGATGAAGCTGGCGGCCAAAGGTATATTTGGTAAGCTTCACGACTGGATAACCAGTTTTCTTCTTCTTTAGTATTAGGCTTAATACTCTTTCTGATATTCATCGATGATCTGCCATCGCAGTTGTCATGTCCCTACTACATAGTTGCTGATGATATCAAATTCACTAGATCCAGTGATCACGGTGATTTGTTGAGAGATATTAAAACGGTCATTAAATGGTCGGAGGATTGGGATCTTCCTCTGAACTATAGTATATGTCATCTGTTGTTGCAGCAGTCGACAGAATTACAGTAACTGTGAATATCGGTAAGATCGACTTTAAATCTATTCAGAGGGTTAAGGATTTAGGTATAGTCGTAACAACGAACTTCATATCGGCTGCGCAATTTGCCTCAGCTGCACAATGAGCTAGAAGAGAAATTTTTGAGCTTAAATCCGTTCTGACATGTAGAACGCCGGAAGTGTTTATCCCTTTATATGCGGCGATTGTCAGGCCGCATTTAGAATACTGCGTGCAAGCCTGGAGCCATTCTTTCAAGAAGATATAATACTATTAGAAAGAGTCCAACGACTGGCTACCAAAATAGTGGAAGGTATGTTTGAGAAACCCTACGAAGAACGTCTAACTTCTTTAGGTCTCTTCTCCCTTCGGCGTCGGCGTCTACGGGGTAACCTCACAGAAACTTTCAAAATCCTGAAGGGCTTAGGCGACAAAGCTTGTCAAATCCTGTTCTCTCTGGCAAGCAACCCCTCAACTAGAGGATATACATTGAAGCTTGCGAACAAACACAGCCGTCTGAATCTTCGGCAACACTTTTTCAGTGAGAGAGTGGTAAGCTTCTGGAACAAGCTGCCTGAGGAACTAATAGTTTGCACATCAATGGTGCATTTAAAAGGGTTCAGATGCCTTGTGGCATGGTCTTTTTCCAGACGTTTTCGTGAATATACAGGTTGTCTGCCGACAGAATTGTTCATTTTTTTGTTCATTTTGAATTTTTATGGCCTTGACTACGATTTAAAAAAATTCTGTCATATAATGCTTCGTTTTAAATGACGTGTTTTAAATGTACGCAGCAATTTTCGATTGCTAACTTTTCACCGGCTCGGTGAAGAGAAACCCTTTCTGTTTTTCTCAGTCGCAGCTACAAATTCTGGGACCGATTGACGGCCTGGAAAACACCGGTCGTACCATCGCATACGACAAGGATACCACAGAAGAATGAACCAACTTTGACAGTGGTGGGCGCCTCTTTGAAGCTTTCCACCGACAAAAATTCTGGATGCTCGATTGGCTCATCAGCCATTTACTATCCTGTGCCAACTGAACTGAACTGAACCTTGTACTGACCAGTGTATGGTGGCTGTAGTGGTCGACGTAAATGATCGACACGCACAAACACAAGTTGTTATGTAGACAAGTCATCTGAGTTACAGAAGGGTTGAGCACGTTGGTGAATTGAGATAGCTTGTAATGATTTCATGAAGTTGCGTCGGCGATTGGATGCTCGATTGGCTTATCAGCAATTTACACTCATGTGATAACTGAACTGAAGTGAACTAATTCCTGGGCATCGCGATCGTCAAGGCTATCCAAATCACAATAAGAAAAAAAGCTTTGGAAGTGGTGGTTGCTTCTCTACAGCTTTTCACTGGAAGAAATTTCTAAACGCTCGATTGGCTCTCTAGCCACTTACTCTCCTGTGCAACTGAACTGAACTGAACTGATTAAGTTCTATGTGGTTCTTCTTCCTCTGGATAGAAAACAGAAGAGATAAAATTCTGCTTAGGCTTCGTCATAACTAGAAACATTTCTGAATTCTGCTGAGATTGCAAGTTCAGAGAGTACATAAACACCACCGGGGGATCAAGTCAATACGTCTCACAAAATGTTGATCCAGCGCGCTCTTGAATAGCTGTTCTGATTGTAGGGAGAGTAACTCGTTCGGTATCGATTTTCAAGTTTTCGCCACCTGTGTGAATAACGTGTTCCCATTACTCAGCTGAAATCTTTTAGGATTTTGCAACTTCAGGTCCTACCCACGGATTACCAATTCACACAATAATTGGACGTACCTGAGAAACTCTTCATCCTGTTGACCGAGAAGGACATCGCGTGCCAGGAGCAGATGGAACGTTCATCATCAAAGTTCTAGGAAGTAAAGTTTTAGTGAACTTCGTCTATCCTCCTACGTGTGGTGGCGCATACCATGCACCATTTTAATACCCCTCCTTTGTACCATCTCGATAGGGTCACATTCAAACTTAGACAGGGGAAACACAACGGGTAGCCAATATTAATTATTATAATAATAATGATAATATATATATATATATATATTCTTGGATATCCAAGGCATGCAATACATGATCAGTTTATCAAAATTAGTCAGCAAAAGAAAATAGTACAGTGCAAGTGACCGAAGTGAGCGGGATTTTTAAACATCATTTCCGTTCAATAAGGAAAATTAATATACAGTAGGTAAGAAAAAATTATCAGAAATAAAATTTCATTTAAATTATGTCAAGATTAACGAATGGCAAGGATGCAAGAAACAAATGGAGAACAGAAATGGAAGGTAATTATGGAAAAAGTGGTGCGAATTGTAATGAAGTTGTCATAAAAAATTGATAAATAAATTATATATGAATAAATTCATGTTTTTACGGAAAGTTTGAATAAGAAGATTGAAAAGGGAACATAAATCCATCGGAATAAGAAAATCTAAGAAATTGTGGGGGATGAGAGAGGGTGTGGCTAATAGCAGGGAGGAAGCAGTAGGGTGCTGTGCTCCAATACTCTTGAAGAATTGTCGACCAATCGAACCAAAATGTGTTCACCAGCCGGATTTTCGTTATCTGCAGGAGAATGAATCGCATACGGAACAAATCTCGGGCGGATAGATTTCGAGCCAATTACAGTGATGGTTCGTTATTCGAAGACACTGGAATATAATGAAAGATTTTCTCTTCACCAGCACGGTGAGAGGTCATCAAAGTAAAATAGTACATCATTTAAGAAATAAGAATGTACATTTAAAAAACATGTTTTTTTAGTTTTTTTTTTTTTACGTTTTTTTCATTCATTTTTTGGTAGATTTTTAATATTTTGCACGTTAAGATAAAAAATGAGACATTTCTAGGCCTCATGAGAAATAAAAGACAGTTATATACATAATGGTGTATAGAAAATGTTATCGAAGGCAATGTTGAGATTAATTTGTGTAAAAGCATTTCTAGGGTCCGGTAACCTGACACTTGAATGGCCAGTTATCCAGAGAATACTATCTGACCTCATGATATACTAATATATGCAGATATATAAGCAGATAATGGTTAAGGATATGGTCATATGGTAAAAATGATTATAAAACGCACGGTTACGATGAAGATGTGTAACAAGATATCTAAGGGTCCGGTAACCTGACACTTGAATGGCCAGTTATCCAGAGAATACCATAAGACATCATGATATACTAATATGTGGAGAAAGATGTGGGATTAGAAACCTGGAATCCCATGAGAGTATAGAATATCTAGAGAAGAGTTTATCTTAAGGATTTGGGATAGTGAGTGAACGGTAAGTGTTTCTACAAGCGTTTTAATTTTCCTGTAGATGTGCATATACGGAAATGAAGAGGAAGAGAATTCCAAAGTTGTGCATATCTAATTAAGAAGAAGTTACGTCTAACTTTAGCGCGAGAAAAGGGATATTCAATAGCCTTGTTCGATTACGCAGATCATATTGAATATAATCGCGAAAGCGCATGCCAGACTGAAGCTTAACTCGCTGTTGAGTAATGATTCGGAAGAAAAGAAGCAGATTCAGACGAATTCTGCGTAGCCATAGTGGTTCGACACTCAGCAAATTACACCTTTCATGATAAGGCAAAGGGTTAGAATAACCCAAAGTTATTTTGGTGAAATTACGTTGAAGTCTCTCTAAGAGAAAAGAATCACGCCTCCCCATGTGGGAATATATGATATTACAATAATCAAGAATTGGCAGGACCTTCATTTTATATAGTGCAATTTTACTTTCACGTAAGAGGAATTTATGGTTAATTAAACCAAAGTTTTGTCGTGCTCTCGTGAGGAGATGTCTTGCTTGCTCATTAAAGTTCAGAGAAGAGGAATACCTAAATCCGAGATCCCTAACTTCTGCAGAAGGAGTTATGGTTGAGCCATTTAATGTAAGTGTGTCACAGGGGATTAAGCAGCGTAATCCCATATAGTGTGTCTTAGGAGCCGAAAATTCTAATCCCCATTGTGCGCCCCAGCTTGATAAAGATGCAAGATCAGTGTTAAGGGATATCAGAGTTTGTGACATTTCATTAGGTGGAAATGATAGGACGACTTTTATGTCATCAGCGAAGATAAAGAGTTTAGAGTGGTTCACAACACTTTGCAGATCATTAACATAAATGAGAAAAAGAAGGGGGCCTAGAACGCTGCCCTGAATTACGCCACTTGGAATCGGCTGATTAGGTGAAGTAACACCGTTAACGCTAACTGAAAAGGTGCGATCAGACAGAAAAGAATGAAACCAGCTTAATAAAGGCCCATGAATACCTAAATATGATAACTTCAAAAGGAGTAGCGTATGTGGAACCCGATCGAAAGCCTTGCTTATGTCTAGGAATACAATAATCACTGATAATCCTTGGTCTAGTGAACTGGTTATGTGATCTAAATATTCTAACTGGCAGGTTGCACAAGATTTTTGGTTTAGGAAACCATGTTGGACTGGGGAGAACGCATCTGGGCCAAGGTAGTCCAACAAAGATTTCTTAATTAACTTTTCAAATAACCTAGAGAGAATAGGAGTGTGATTAATAGGGCGATAATTCGTAACGAGGTTCGAATTACCAGATTTCAAACGAGGGATAATAACCGAGTGTTTCCAATAAGTTGAAAAGATTCCGGATTTGAGAGAAATATTAAAAAGATTTAATAAGAGTAAGGTAAAATCTTCACTGCTGTTGTGTAAGATGGCTGATATAAAACCTATACCATCGGGCTTGTAAGAAATTTCACTTCGACGGGAAATATCTTTTATTTCTTTCAAAGTCAAAATAAAGGTGTCAATAGTATTTAAGGGAACGTTATTGTTTGCCGGTGGATGGTGAATGTTATTAATAAATGAGCTGCTGAAGAATGAAGAGAAAGCCTGACTCATTGTGGGCGGGTCAGTAGTGACTACATCCTTATTATCTTCTTGATAAAAAATTGAAGAGATTTCACGTTTTAATGAGATACATCTATTCTTCGTGGGACAATTTAAAGACTTAGTCTTTGAGTAACTGCTCAAAGCCTTTCTTTCTTGACGCTCTAGCAGGCGAATTTTAATACCTAGGAGAGAGTTACATAGCTCATGTCGGCGTATAACAGAGAAGAAGTCAAACTTATAATTCGCAGAAGTAAAGAGACGAGCAATCTTTTTTCGAGAAGGGTTATCGGTTTATGTTTACTTATTTTAATATGAGAGGTAGACAAACTCCGAAGGCATGCTAAGAGGTTATCATGGAAAATCGAAGAAATACGATCGAAGTCTGAAGAAAGAATTAATTCAGTCCAGTCGTTGTCTCTGAGAAGATTCGAAAACTTAGTCCAGTTGATATGAATTTTCACATCATTGTGAATATATGCCGGCTTCCGAAAAAGGCGCCAAACGCAAGTAACCATATTGTGGTCGCAACCGGGCAGTGGAGCTAAAATTTCAAAGTTGCTGGGATCAGTACCTAGAGTGAAGATCAAGTCTAAAATGCTGGACAGTCTTGTAGGCTTACTCACAGATTGTGTGAAACCTAAAAGATTAATCGTTTTAGCGAATGCTGAAAATCTATTCGAAATGTGGGGGTATTTCCAGCTGATGCATGGCATGTTGAAATCCCCAGCAATAATTTTATTGCTGAGAGGGGCAATGGATGCCTCAGTAAACACATTTATAAGCTATTCAATAGTGAGTGTGGAAGGAGATGGTGGGTTATAGATGCACCCTATGAGAGCATCAATGAGGATACCACCACCACGGGTGTGGGTGCGGTCCTTACGAAACATGAAATAGTTGGCTAGTTCAAGTGAAACGTTAGGAATGTCATGAAATGTCCACGTCTCTGTGATGAGAACTATTTTGTACGGATTTGAGATCAAGAAATGTTGAAGGGTAGGAAGCTTAGAGATAATCGACCGTGCATTAAATAATAGAAGATTAATTTTAGGATACTTAACATGTGTAACCGGAAGTGATTTACATGAGTGGTCTGAAATTGATGGTGTTAATTTAAGTAAGGGTTTTGGTAATGAAGAGGAAAATTTTGCTGAGGAAAATTTTGCATCGGTATATACCTGGTTTGAAAAGGGTCTAGGTAGGTATTAAACGGGTTCCCGTTCATGAAGGGACGCTGATCTAGGGTACCTGACGCGTATTGAAGTGGAAAATGGTAGGGTCTTGAAGAAGGATAGTGAGGACGTGAATGCTGAGGAGAGAAAGGACTATGGGAAGGAATAATTCGGCCAAATGGGTCAGATGTGACCGGGAATTGTCTATGGACGGGGTGATAAGTGTATAAACCATGGGGTGGTTTATATTCATCAAAGTTTCGCTTGGCTCTATGCATACTGTTGATGTGTGGTCCACCTCGAGGTAATGGCGAATTTGCCTTGAATACAGGGAGCACGAGTTTTTTAGTAGATTTACCTGACGATCGAGCTGCGGGGCGTACATCTGCAGCGACCATAGGACAAACGTGCGCTAAGAATAGCGTCTGAAACATATGCGGGTAATGGCCGCAAATGAATGCCAAATGGCCCAGAGCATCCTGATAACACTGTGGTATAACTGAAAAATATACAGGAAACATCGGCGAGAAAATATGAAATACTTGAGGAATTGAGATGTTGGGATGTAGAAACCAGTGAAATATCTTTGTATACAAAAGTCTTCAGAAGGCACGTAGCGGACTGACCACTCTCGTAAAAATATGTAGCGGTTGAGGTAAAATCTCACTTCCAAACAAGCCCAATGATAGCACATACACACACCGAGTACTCTGCAATTCGGAAACTCGGCAAGTTTCTTTGTTCTCACTATAGCATATATTGATTCATACGTTTATTCGCTAAATATGGTGCTTTCTAAATACTCGAAAACATCTCTAAACCCACAACGTGTCACTCCACGATCGAATAAATGTTCAGTCGTACTAGACTCTAATATGTCCACTCTACTCTCTAAATTACACAATTTGGAGACTAATTTTGAAACCCTGGTGGATAAAATGAACAGTATATCGCGCCTTTTCATGTCACTAGAACCTTTGGCAATACTGACCCCAACTATAATGTTGACTATGATCTGCTACAGGCACAGGACGCTTCGTTGAATCTCTAACATCGGAAATTGAGCAACGGAGAATCAGAGCGAAGAACTTAATCCTTTTAAACATAGCAGATAAATACCCGTTGGACGAACTCAAACGGTCAGTTCTTTCTCATTACGGCCTTCCGGTTGACTCAGCATCGCTTATCAGGCTTCATAAATCATCCATTGCTGGCCGCACCCCCATTCTTTTTAAATTTTTTAATGCGAATTATGCTTCTCATGTGTTGAAAAATAAGCACGTTCTAGCTTCTGTTACCAGATTCTCTAATGTGTTAATTAAACGCGAAAATACACCCTTACAACGTAAATTCGCCCGCCAAGTTCCCGCTCCAGTAAGAGTAATCTCTCAATCCTCATCTTGTAATAAGATTTCCACTTCGACCGACATAGATATGCTAACTGAAAACATTACAATCAGCTCAGACACCGGATTACCGGCTGCACCCCAGGATACTGCTAAGCCACAAGCTATCCCTCGACCAAATCCTAAGGACGTCAAAAAAGTTAAACTTCCTACGTTCAAAGCAATAGGTCCCCTTCCAAACAAACCACCAAGCATTAAGCCACTCGTGAAAGATTCTAGTTCTTCTAGAAAAACGTTTAACCAATTACCTATGCACGCTCCCACCTTCAATTATTATGGTCCTTCACCTTACGGTCGTCTTAATTCTGCATTGTGGTCCTAACCTCACTCCACGCAGCATGGTTAAAATCCACAAAAACTTAGAATAAATAAGAACTTTAACTTTCCTTATATTTATCCCAACCCTAAAACTTTTAAGCCACCACAAACAAACACCCATAGAATTTCTACTTGGCCGCACCCTGCTCCACAAATATATCCATCATACGCCCCCACCCAATTTTACCCAGACTATTTCCAACCTTCAAATTTTCCCCTTGTGTTTCCACCAATCTACAGGATGTAGCACAACCTAGTTTCAAATCGCTGGCCCCTATCATTAATACCTCTCTTTCTACTTCCCCTATCCGCATCCTTCTATTCAACGCGATATCCATTACTTCTAAAATGTCCGATCTTCAATTTTTCCTATCTGCTAACCCGACTGATGTAGTCTTAATCACTGAAACTTGGACGACTGATGAAGATGCAGACGCACTCCTTTTCCTACCAAATTATAATATTTTTCGTAAAAATCGGTGCTCCACTCGTGGTGGTGGTTGCATCATATATATTACTAAGGATATCCCGGCCAAACTTTATTCTTCTTCTACACTGGATGATATTGGATGATTCGGTATGGATCGATATACCTTCACTGGACGCCCTTTTCGGTTGTATTTACAACCCACCTCCTCCATCTTCACATAATCTTGATAAGATAAAAAATGCTTTTATTGAAGTTTCTCTGACCCCTCATAAAAATAAACTTATAGCTGGTGATTTTAACATGCCTTATACATGCTGGAATTCCCCCCATCTATCTAGAAAATTCTCCTCTTTTTCCGAAGCAATCAGCTTACTAGGTTACACTCAAGCAGTAGATAAACCTACAAGACAATCAAGCCTTCTAGACCTTATTTTCACATTGGGTCCTAATCCTAGTAATGTGCAAGTCATAACGCCCCTTCTTGGTTGTGATCATAAAATGGTTACGTGCCAACTTCATCTTTATGAAACTCGGACATCCATCAGCACAGATAATGATTGTCTTTATATTGATCGGATAAAATTTTCGACTCTAATTAGAAACTCTGATTGGACTGACTTCTTTATATCTCCAGATTTTAATCTCATATCTTCCATATTTCATAAAAATTTCTCTAGATGTCTTGTAACTGCATCAACTCATCGAAAGACTAAACCTATTAAACTTGATAAAATAAAACTTCTTGAAAAAAAGATAGCCCGTCTTTCTGCTTTTGTCAACCACACACCAGACTTTTATTCATTTTTACGTCTCAAGGAACTTCTTAGCTCTTTTACAACAATCAAATTACAATTCATCGAGAATCAAGAAAGAATGGCCCTGAACAGTGCTTCGAAGACCAAGTCTTTGAACAGTCTAACGAGATCTCGATATAATCTAAGTAAACATGAAATTTCTACACTTGTGTTCAACGATGATGGTAGGGAATCATCAACATCAGACTCTTCAGCAATAAGTAAGCTTTTTCTGAACTATTTTAGTCAGTCATTCAATACCAGCGTATACCCTGTACTCCCAAATCAAAATATTAATTCAATGTGTATGGATTCCATCTCCTTTAGTTTACAAGAAGTTAGCGCAATGTGTCGGCGAAGCAAAGCTTCTTACAAGCCTGATATTGTGGGCTTTGTTCCAGCAATCTTGCAACTAAATACGGATGATATACCTTTAATTTTATTAAACCTGTTTAATCTTTCTATTAAATCTGGTATTTTCCCCCTCGAATGGAAACATTCTGTCATTGCACCTCGGCTTAAAACAGGGAATTCGCACATCGTCAGTAATTATCGCCCAATTAATCACACACCTTTTCTCTCTAGGCTATTCGAAAAGTTGATCAAGAACGCATTAATAGCTTACTTGGGCCCAAACGCTTTCTCTTCATTCCAACATGGCTTTTTAAATCAGAAGTCCTGCATTACCTGTCAGCTGGAATATTTGGACCATATAACGGCCTCCATAGATCATGGATTAGCTGTACTGACAGTTTTCTTAGACATTACCAAAGCATTTGATAAGGTTCCTCATTCTCTTCTTCTTCGAAAATTATCATCACTTGGTATTTCCGGATCCCTATTTAATTGGTTCTGTTCATATCTTTCTGATCGCACCTTCTCCGTTTCCGTTAATGGCATATCCTCTGAAACACAACCTATACCAAGTGGAGTCATTCAGGGTAGCGTACTAGGTCCCCTCCTTTTTCTTATATATATTAATGATGTGCAAGATTTCGTAAAAAACTCAAAGCTTTTTATCTTTGCGGATGATATTAAACTTGTTTTAGCTTTTCCAGCCATAGATATCACAGGCTATAGACTCTCTCAACGACGATCTTTCAACCCTTTCAAGTTGGGGCTCACAATGGGGTTTAGAATTCTCAGCTCTGAAGACGCAATTCATGGGTATACGCTGCTCAATACCCCCGGTAGTATTATTCTCAACAATACACCACTCGCACCTTCTAACGAAATCAAAGACTTAGGATTTAGATATTCTTCATCTCTCAATTTCAACGAACAAGTAAGATTTCTCATAGCAAGAGCTAGACAGAATTTTGGTTTGATAAATCAAAAATTCCTCCTTCGTGAAAGTAGACTAAGTCTATATAAAATGAAAGTATTACCACTTCTTGATTACTGTAATATAGCCTACTCTCACATCGCTAGGCGTGACTGTATTCTCTTAGAAAGCCTTCAACGTAGAATTAGCAAAATCATGTTAGGCTACTCTAATCCTTCACCTTATAAAGTAAGATGCAATCTACTAGACATTGACCCGCTATGGTTACGCAGAATTCGCCTTAATCTTTTTCTTTTCTTCCGAATCATCACAGAGCACCAAGTTAAGCTTAGATCTACCATGCGCTTCCAAGATTGCAATCGTTCTGTACGACGTAACCGAATGAGGCTATTACATATTCCCCTTACTCGCACTAAAGTTCGACAAAACTTCTTTTTAATTAGGTATGCGCATCTTTGGAATTCTCTTCCACTCCATTTTCGCATGTGCACATCTGCAGGTAAATTTAAAACACTCGTAGATTCTCTTACTGCTCCATCGCTATGCGAAATTCTCAAAATAAACACTTCTATAGACAATATATTTTGTCACGGTATTCCTGGTTATTGAACCAATTGTAAGTATTTTGTCCATCAGCACACGTATAGAACTGTTCACAATGTCCGAAATACATGGTATTATTAAGTGTCAGGTTACTTAGGGTCTATGTATGTTACGTCTATTTCTATTCCCCTCCTCATATCTGTCTAGCCTGGGCAACCTGACAGTATCTTAGCCTATGTGCAGTCTCTGAATGTGCGGCACTAAGCCTGGATCAGGCTTGTGCTTTCATACATACATCATATATACATCAAAACCTGGTACTAGTATTATATGTACCTTTACTTATTGTATCTCTTTAGGCTTATCTTACCCCCCTTCTGTTTAAACATAGTTATCCTTATTGTTTTAAATCAGGTTTCTATCGTAAACAAATGTCTCTCTAAAAAAATTTCGAAACAACTAAAAAAAATCATAATAATAATATACATATTCTTGGATATCCAAGGCATGTAATACATGATCAGTTTATCAAAATTGGAACAGCAAAAGAAAAAATATAACGGTGCAAATGACCGAAGTGAGCGGGATTTTTAAACATTTTTTCCGTTCAATAATGGAAACGAATATACAGAAAGTAAGAAAAAATCTTAATGTCTAATAACAATAAGATTTCATTTAAATTTTTTCAGAAGTTACGAATTGCAAGGATGGGAAAACATGGAGAAAATAAATGGAAGGTAATTATGGAAAATGTGAAGTGAATTGTAATAAATTGTCATGAAAAATTGATAAGTAAATTATATATGTATCAATTTATGTTTTTTACGGAGAGATTGGTTGAGAAGATGAAAAAGTGAACATAATTCCATCAGAATAAGAAAATCTAAGAAATTCTAGGGGATGGAAGAGGGTGTGGTTAAAAGCATGGGAGTAGGGTACGCTTTGTACTCTGATACTCTTGAAGAATTGTCGAAGATTCGAGCTAAAATGTGTTCACCAGCCGGGTTTTCGTTATCTGCAGGAGAATGAATCGCATACGGAACAAATCTCGGGCGGATAGATTTCGAGCCAGTTTCAGTGATGGTTCGGTATTCGAATACACTGGAATATAATGAAAGATATTCTCTTCACCATCATGGTGAGAGGTCATCAAAGTAAAATAGTTCATCATTTAAAAAATAAGAATGTACATTAAAAACATAATGTTTTTCAGGTTTTTTTTACTTTTTTTATTTTTCTGTTTATCTGTTTATAACGCTGCTGTAGTATCAGGTTACATAGGGTCTATGCATGTCTCGTCATAGGTTGGGACTTGCATCACACTTTTCTATTTGTCATATTGACTTCCACGACATTTTCTATACACCATTATGTATTTATCTGTCTTTTATTTCATATGAGACTTATAAATGTCACATTTTATCCACACTTGCAAAACAATAAAATCTACCAAAAAAAGTAAAATAAACCTGAAAATCATTATGTTTTTAATGTACATTCTTATTTTTAAAATGATGAACTATTTTACTTTGATGACCTTTCACCATTATGGTGAAGAGAATATCTTTCATTATATTCCAGTGTTTTCGAATACCGAACCATCACTGAAACTGGCTCGAACTCTATCCGCCCGAGATTTGTTCCATTTGCGATTCACTCTCCTGCAGATAACGAAAACCCGGCTGGTGAACACATTTTGGCTCGATTCGTCGACAATTCTTCAAGAGTATTGGAGTACACAGCGTACCCTACTCACATGCTATTAACCACACCCTTTTTCATCCCCCAGAATTACTTCGATTTTCTTATTCTGATAGATTTATGTTCACTTTTCCATCTTCTCAACCAATCTTTGCGTAAAAAACAGGAATTGTTGCATATATAATTCATTTATCATTTTTTATGACAATTTATTACAATTCACTCCATTTTTTCCATAATTACCTTCCATTTATGTTTTCCATGTTTTCCCATCCTTGCAATTCGTAAATTCTGACAAAATTTAAATGAAACCTTATTGTTATTAGACATTAGGATTTTTTTCTTACTTATTGTATATTCGTTCCCATTATTGAACGGAAAAAAATATTTAAAAATCCCGCTCACTTCGGTCATTTGCCCGTTATTTTTCTTTTGCTGTTCCAATTTTGATAAACTGATCATGTATCACATGCCTTGGATGTCAAAGAATATATTATTTTTATTAAAAAAAATTAAATTTGTATGGAATTCTGTACGGTAAATGAATATTTAAATGGTGATCGTTACATTGCCGTTTGACTGAACTGTTGATGGCAGGTCTCGCGGTTAATGCAAAGTCGGGTTTCTGAATGATTGCTAAGTTACATGCGTTGTTGCACAGCCGGCTTGCTGAAAGACAATGGCCGTCTTAACGGCAGCTAATGGCGTCTAAATTGGAAACGACTCCCACGAGCGTGGCGTAGAGTTCTACAGAAATAAATGATCGACATTAACCATAATATAAAGAAGTATAATCAACATAACCTTTTCTCAATCTCAATAGGCACGAAGAATGAATTTGACATAAGTTTATTCGTGTTGCGCGATATGATGTCAAACGATATTATTGGCGCAAAATACAAAAGATTCAGCATAAATGATGGTCCGTTGGAGCTGCTGCCCAGTTTACCACTATGACGGCCATCGATTTCCAGCAAACCAGCTATGCATTAAATTAGGAAAAAGTGAGCAATGACCCAGCAACACGACTGTGCAACTAACACTATTTCATTACATTTTACCGTATACCATTCCATACAAACTTGTGTTAAGACTACCGGATTTTCTGTTGTGTGTATTTGATATTATTGTGCTCTGTGGGAAGTGAAGCTTCAACTAAATAACCACATATTTTGACGAGGGTGATCGTTCCTCTACGTGCCGTCTGAAGACTATTATTAACCAAGTTATCGTACTAAATTCAATATCCCCAACGCAGAAATCTTGACTTCTTTTATAAAATCTCTCTGACTCTCCGCACATTTTTTAATTCACGAAATCTTTTGCACTGATGACTTTGCAACAACTATGAAGAACCATATGAAGAATTCCGGTTCACAAACGAGTCAACACTGGGACGCCGAATGTTCTACGAATAGCCACAAAAGACACTCTCCATTCAGAACATATATTCGACAAATATAATGTGTTACAACTGAACATTTTTGAAGATTTTGACTCTTCGAGATTCCTCACATCTTCGATGTTCCGGTCCATCGTTCTTCAATATTCTTCGTGTCATTTTTCCCCTCACCCGATTTTCTTTTCATACAATAACTGCTCATATATTGTATTTCTGTAAAACTGATTGATTATCATTTACCTGGACCATTTTATCGAACGAAAAATTATCAGCACGTATGACCTTGAAAATGTTAATAATTATTGTCCATTTTTTATGCTTTATGTATACAAACAACTTTGATAATTATCGATCATGCTTAGCATGCCTTGGAATTCCAAGAATAAAATATTTATTCATTTATCTAAGGCGAGCTGTGTAAGGGACAATCATTTCACGGAGGCGTATTGCTTAATCAGGGGTTGAACTGTCACAAGATCCGCATCATTAGCTACCCCATCATTGTGCATTAGACTAGGCTAGGATTGTATGCGAATAAGCGTTTGGGTGCACAAGTAGACTTGTCAACCCGCATACATTTGATGTGCAGATGTTCATATATTGTCTATATTTCTCGAAGTTGGTGGGGTTTTCCCGGCTCAGGGATAGCCTTGTTTTATGTAAAACCTTGGAGAGTCTTATCAGGGATCGATTGTGCAGCCACCTCGTGCACAATTCATCATTAGGCACAGTTCAACATGGCTTTCTTAAAGAAAGGTCGTGGCTCTCGAATCTTTTACGCTTTTTAAATCGAGTTTCTAAGACAATGGATGAAGGCGGACGGGTAGAGGTCTTTTACTTAGACTTTAGTAAGGCGTTCGACTCGGTTAGTCACAGGATCCTAGGGATGAAGCTCGCGGCCAAAGGCATATCTGGTAAGCTTCACGACTGGATAACCAGTTTTCTTCGTGATAGATCCTTCCAGGTCCGTGTAGGCGATACTACCTCTGAATTCCCAACAGTTACCAGTGGGGTCATGCAAGGTTCAGTATTAGGCCAAATACTCTTTCTGATCTTCATCGATGATCTGCCATCGCAGTTGTCATGTCTTTGCTACATAATTGCTGATGATGTCAAATTCACTGGATCCAGTGATCACGGTGATTTGTTGAGAGATATTGAAAAGGTCATTAAATGGTCGCAGGATTGGGATCTTCCTCTGAAGTATAGTATATTTCATCTGTTGTCTGCAGCAGTCGACAGAATCACAGTAACTGTGAATAACGGTAGGATCGACTTTCAATGTATTCAGAGGATTAAGGATTGGGTATAGTCGTAACAGCGGACTTCAAATGGGCTGCGCAGTGTGCCACAGCTGCACAACGAGCTAGAGGAGAACTAATGGGAAAAACGTTTATTTTCCCTAAAAACTCAATATCTTTGAAGATATTATGACACTATGCCAACATAGATTTGAATTATTTGGCGCGAAAAACATGATTATAATTTGATCATAACGTTTATAATTTGATCATATTCGCCCTTTATTCTCATTGGTCCATCGAGTCCTTGACGCGGTTTTAATGTGCTATTTTCCAAGGTCATTCCCTTTTACATTCTCAGCCTATATATATGGATGAGTAAACCATGTTTGTTATTATTGGAAGTGAGCTGCCATACGAACTTCTCTGAAGCCTTGGTCTTCTCTCTCAATAGTCGGTTAGGCAATATTGGGGAAGCATATCAGGGGCATTATTAGGTTTCGACCAATGTCGTTAGTTAACGCGTAGATTCCCGTCCCTAGTTCGACAAATTCAGAACCACGATTTGGGTTTACTACGGTACTGTAATTAATGACAGTTACAATAATAATGGTATACAAACCTCAATTATATCGGAACGCACCGGTACAATGGAGTCAAAACTCCAGCAATAATAGATTCAATGAAAATGACGACCTGACGCATAAAAACTAGAAATAGTTAATTTACCAATGTTGTCGTCCAAATTTCTGTATCAAACAACAAATGACACACAAATTGGTGTCCAAATTGAAACAATAAAATGAGCCCAAATACCACGTGCAAAAATATGTGGAATTTAATGGCAGCCAAGCAAAATCAATTAGTTCAACAAAACAAAAAATGTGTACAAGTGGATCGAACAGTATCAAAAATGTATACACAAATAGGTAAAACCGTGAAGAATTAAGAAAAAATCAATTTGTTCAAATAGAAAAATAAGAAGGAATTTTACACAAATTTTGTCATTTACACCGCCCGCCAAATTCCTTCTAGAGCTAACTTCTGAATGAACAAACTGATTGGTTCCACCTTCCTAACTACCCGACCCTGAATAAAGCAGAATGGCAATGACTCTATTTAGTGGCGAGTCACACACGCCACGTCGCATCGCCATCATTGGACACATGTGGCTTTTTATAGGGAAATAGTTTGCCGGACTAAGACCCACCACGTCCTCAGGTTCTGCCGTTCTCCCTTTAAGAAGTTTGAGCTAGCCCTATCTGCGCCGCCACGCCAGACTCCGAGCATTCCTCTTCTTGTGCTCCTTCCAGCAGACAAATTTTCCGTATATCACGTGTTACCAAACCATTTTTGAGCGAACAACAACAGTCCTGACCAGATCATCTTTGCTCACATGAACATCTACAACAATACCAAGTGGCCAAGCACGCTTCGAAGTTTCAACACTGCTCAATAATACCACATCCCCAACACGGAAATTGCGTTTGCGATTCATCCATTTCTGTCTTGTCTGTAGTAGTGGTAGGTACTCAGATTTCCAGCGTTTCCAGAATACGTTTGCCAGGTGCAGCGATTGTTTCCAATTCCTCTTATAAGTGTCAACAAATCTTTCTTCAGAATGCATTCCATCATTTGAGCGATTCAACAACAAATCGTTAGGACACAAAGAACAAGAGTCAATATCCTCTAAAGACAAGAAAAAAAAGCGGTCTGTTGTTCAGAATTCGCTCAGCTTCAATTAAAGCGGTTTGCAGCGTCTCGTCCGATGGTGTTTGTTCTGTGCATGTAGCATTTAATGCACGACGAATTGATCTTATCAGCCGCTCCCAAACACCTCCTCTATGACTAGAGTACGGAGGATTAAAGCACCACTCAATACTATGTGAAACTAGTTTATCCGATAAACCGTCACTGTTCAATCCATTTAGCCATATACGTAGCACTCGTTCAGCGCCAACAAGGTTGGACCCATTATCCGAATAAATAATCTGCGGTTTACCTCGACGTCCAATGAAACGAAAGAGCGCCATCAAAAACGAATCCGTATCCATAGAATGGGCTACTTCTATGTGGACTGCGCGTGACTGTAAACAAGTAAATAGGCATCCGTATCGTTTTTCTACAGATCGACCTCGTCTAACTTCAAACGGTCCAAAATAATCCAGACCCACTTTAGCGAACGAGTAAGAACCTGTGGTCACACGGACTGGAGGAAGGTCAGACATCAGTTGAGTTGCCGGTCTGGCATCTAACCGTTTACAGGTTAAGCATTTCGCGAGGGCTCGCTTCACGCATGATAGCCCACTGATCGGCCAAAATTTCCTGCGCAGGACGCTGAGGGTATGCGCTGGCCCAGAATGTCCTTCGAGCAGATGAACATCAAAAATCAATAGGTCAGTAACATTATGCCTTTTAGGAATTATAATGGGATGAATGCTTTCATCTGCAAGATCAGAATGCCTCAATCGACCACCAACTTTCCAAATACCTTGATCAATAAATGGGCGTAACTTCTTCAATGATGACAAATTGAACTCGCAGGGCTCACTTAGCGCCTTATCACCAAATACATTCCGCTGCGTCAATCGAATAATTTCTGCTTCGGCATTTCGGAATTCGTCTAATCCGATCTTGCCTACCGATAAAGATCCATTGGAACAATGACCAAACATGATAATAACATAACGCTTGAAACGGATCAGCCATGCAATCGAGCGTACAAGCCGTTTCCAACTAGAGAATCGACGAAGAATGACGTCTATTCCACACTCTGACTCAACCGAAGTAATGTTACAATTGGCACGCTTGAATTCAATTCGTTCGCTGCACTGTGGATCAACTACTTCAGGCCACATATCAATGGTTTGTTTCAGGAAGTCGGGGCCGTTCAACCAAAATTCCAATCGAGACAATTCCATAACACCTCTGGAGGTCAAATCAGCCGGATTAAATCGTGTACCAACATGCCTCCACTGGCAAGGTATCGTGTGTTCATGTATGAAGGTCAAACGATTCGCTACGAACGTTGAGAAACGACTAGTTCGATTGGTAATATAATACAAAACGGTCATCGAATCAGTCCAAAAGAAAACGTTTTTGACAAGTTCACCAAAGGCGGATTTCAGAATCAGATATACACGTACCGCAAGTACAGCTGCGGCTAATTCCAACCTAGGAATCGATACCGCTTTCAATGGATTCACTCGAGATTTTGAAAATAATAGACGAACCGGTGACATGACTGAATCATTATACAAACGTCCATATGCAACAGCGCCATGTCCAGATTCCGAAGCATCGCTGAAAACGTGAAGACTCAAGGACGACATACTCTCATTCATTTCGCTAATGCGTCTTGGAATACGTAACTCCTTGATTGCATGCATGCTACTGATCCACTTATCACACATTAGTTGAAGATCATCACACATCGTCTCGTCCCAACCCAAGGTTTTCTGCAACAATTTTGTAGTGAAACCTTCCCAGGAAAAATCCAAGGACTCATGAGGCCAAGTGGGTCATACAACCCACTTACAACTGACAACAAACTTCGTTTCGTCGTTGGGCGTTTTGACAGATTCAGATCAAACGCGAATTCGTCAGTGTCTGCATCCCACTTAACACCCAGCATTCTTTCGGTCGGAAGCTTATCTTGGCTAATAACTCGAACATTAGGTGCGCGTTCGTCCTCCGGCACATCTTCAAGTAAATTACGATCATTGGAAATCCATTTTGTCAAACGAAACCCTCCCATTCGTAACAATGCAGACAACTGCTTCACCAAGGATTTTGCTTCGAGTTCAGTAGGCACTGATATCAAACAGTCATCCACATAAAAATTTCTTGAAACATAGTCTCCGATTTTCTTTTCAAATAGATGCCCGAATTGCTCAACCGTTTTGCGCAGTGCGAACGTTGCGCAGAATGGAGACGACGTTGCACCAAAAGGATGAACCGTCATCCGAAACCTTTTAATGGGACCCGAAATGTCATTTTTGTCCCACCAGAGAATTCGAAGAGCATCTCTATCATTCTCTGGCACCTTTACCTGTAAGAACATTTCTTCGATATCAGCGGCGACGGCATAGGCGTGTAAGCGGAAGCGTATCAACACGTCGATCAAATTCGTTGTCAGATTTGGTCCTTGAAGTAGGGCATCATTCAACGATACACCGTTGTGTTTAGCAGCACAATCGAACACAATTCTAAGCTTCTCTGGTTTCTTAGGATTGAAAACAGGATGGTGAGGCAAATACCAAGCATGATTCTCATCTGCATTACTCGGAACGGTTTCGATATAACCAGTAGTCAAATGATGTGCCATTATCCTGTTGTAGCGTTCGAATAACGCACTGTCACGTTCGAATCGACGCCTCAAGTAGCCCAAGCGCTTTTCCGCTATCCAATAATTTGCGGTAAGTTTACGTCTATCACCTCTCCATGGTAGCGGCACCTGGAAGTGACCGTCAATAAATTTTGATCGTTTTACTAGAGAAAATGCTTCTTCATCTTCACGCGATCGTTCCTTGCTTTCTGTGGCAATATCCGCAAATTCAGTATTGTATAGCCTCCTGATACATTCATCGATGGACCCCTCATCCGTAGAAAAATTTAAACTGAAGACATTTTTCGAGTCTTGGCATGCCGGTCCTTGCAAAATCCAACCCAACAATGTTTTCGTTGCAAATGGACGGCGCCTACCTCCTAATCGCTGTTCCAACGCCCAATGCGCTTCCGGAACGTTACATCCAATCAGCAAGGTTATTTCTTGTCCAACATTCTCTGAGAATGTTAGATCCTTCAAATGATCATATCTTGCGATGATACTATTCGGGGAATTCATTGTTACTTCAGGTAACTTGGAAACCGTGTAAGCTTCGGCAACATGAATTACTTCATCCCCGTCAACGGAATGTACATTGAAACTCAATACTGAACTTTTCAATTTTCGATGCAAACCGAGCGAGGTTATCGACACATCAACTGCGACACTAGGCATACCGAATTTCTCAACAAATCTTTGTGAGATCAGAGTGGTATCCGAGCCATTATCGAGTAACGCTACGACTGGAACAAACCCCACAGGCGGTTCAAGCAAACGTAGCACATACCGTGTTGCTTAGCAATAGCCCATCTGTCTTCCACATCAGCCTTCAGATATGTAGGGCAGTCTTCTATTCGATGAGGTCCTTTACACTGGTAGCATTCTATTCGCATTGATGGGGAGTAACTTGTGGTCATGTACACTCTCCGTTCTTCGGACAATTTCAATTTCTCTGATGGCTTAGTTGACCCATTAGTCTCATTAATGAGCATGCCAAACCTGCTCCTGGCGATTCTCGCTTTGCGGGAGACAAACTCAGATAAACGTGCAAAGTCTACTTCTGACCCATCAGCGGCAATCGCATCTGCCAGGTCAGCCCATTGCTGTTGTAGTCCAGCCGGCAAACATTTGACCAATCCTTCCAAGGTGGTGACAGAGTTCAAGTCTGCTTCACAGCGCATTTGCTTTAAAGCAATCTGACAACTTTCCATCTTCAAAGCAAGGTTTGATAGACTATCCGAATCGCTTCTTACTTTGGCTGCTTCACTCAACACCTCGGTCAATAACGAGCGTGCAACGACATGAGGCAGGCCAAACATCTCCTGTAGGATGTTCTGTGTTGTGTGTTTCGCTGAGCTGGCATTGTAACAGTAGGACGTTTCGTCATCAAGCTAGATGACATCGTCAGCTGAACTTCTTGCGAAGTGTTCGTAACCATCGTGTTTTCTGATTTTATACGCTCACCGTTCTGTTTGTTTCCTCGTCATTGGTTGTTCTCAAGGTCACGCGTCTTAATGTTCGGTTCCTCATTGGTACATACATGTCGTCCAATTGAACGTGTTGATTCAATGACCGTGTTGTGGAGTGCCATGCCTCGAGGAATTCCCGTATGTGGCGCGTGCGTCCACTTGCAATGACTCTGGTTCCATTCCAGTTGACTTGGTGTCCCTCTTGATCGGCGTGAATTGATAGTAACGATTTGTAGTCGTGCCTCCTTACCGCTGATTGGTGTTCATTCAGTCTGGTACCCAATCTCCTTCCAGTTTGTCCCACGTAATGCATCTCACAATCCGCGCATGGGATTTTGTAGACCACGTTTGTTTTGTCTTCTACTTTCAACTTATCTTTCAATTTGCACAGCTGATTGCGGAGTGTTCGCGTGGGTCTGTGTGCAACATTGATTCCGAGTGGTCGTAGTACTTTTGCAGCGATTTCTGAAACATTCTCAATGTAAGGTAAAGGTTTCCTGACCTGTACGTTCGGTTGCTCCGTAGGCAAGCTTCTCGGCGATTTGTATCTTAGTATAAAGCTCTTCGGGTAGCCGTTTTTCTTCAGGACTTTGAAAAGATATCTTTTTTCCTTTACCAGCGTTTCAGACGAGTTGCAGTGCGTCTGCGCTCGGTTGAATAGCGTTCGTACGCAGCTCCTTTTGTGTGCAATCGGATGCTTGCTTTTAAAGTTTAGGATTTGGTCCGTATGTGTGTGCTTTCGGTAGACACTTGTCTTGAGGGATCCTGTGTCGCTTCTAGTTACAAGGACATCCAAGAACGGTAGGCACCTGTTGCTTTCAGTTTCTTTTGTGAACTGTATTCCTGTGAAGACGCAGTTCAGTAGTCTATGAGCGTATTCTACTTGCGATTTCTTTATTATGACGAAGGTGTCGTCCACGTAGCGTACCCAAAGTTTTGGTTCTATTAGAGGAATGGCAATGCGTTCCAATCTCTGCATTACTGCTTCCGCTATCAGTCCAGAGATAGGTGACCCCATTGGGGTTCCTTTGATCTGCTCATACAATTTTCCATTGAATTTAAATTGAGTGTGGAGACAAAGGTCCAAGAGCGTCATTAGTTCCTCATGAGTGACTCGATTTCCACCATACGTTGTTCCGTGTTCCGTTAGCAGCGATGAAATTGTTTGCTTGGCGAGTGTGAGGTCGATCGACGTAAATAGGGCGGTGACATCGAAGGAGACCATCAGCTCGTCTTCAGTAATCTTCACGTTTTGCAATTTTCTGAGAAATTCTTCTGCCGATTGTACGGAGTGGTCCGAGCCTCTGACGAGATATAGGAGTTTTCTTCGTAGTTCTTTCGACAATCGATACGTGGGTGCTCCCGGCAGTGAAACAATTGGACGCAGTGGGATACCTTCTTTGTGCACCTTTGGTAAACCGTAGAATCGCGGGATTGAGGAATCTTCCGGTTTCATTCGGAAATACTCGGTACTTGTAATATGTGCATTGAATTTCAGTCTCTTGAGGGCAGCGTTAATCTTGTTTTCTAGTCGTTTCGTTTCATCTTCACTGACTTGTCGGTAGGTGGTCGTGTCCCGCAGTAGTTCTTCAGCTTTCTCAATGTAATCAGCTTTATCCATGACTACCGTCATTCGCCCTTTGTCTGCGGGTAAAATGACTATGTTCTGGTCGTTCTTAAGTTGTTTGATGGCTTTCCTTTCCGCATAGCTGAACATCTGGTGTTCTACGTTTCTCTGCAATGCGGGAATGATTTTCTGCCGAACATTTTCTCTTGTTTCCTGATCCAGATCCTGAGATTTGATTATGTCCTCCAGACCCGCTAAGAATTCACTTGCGTCGGCATCCCGATAATTAAAGTTAAGTCCTTTCGCAAGCACCCGTTCTTCGGTTGTTGTCAATTGCTTTGTTGAGAGGTTCCTCACCCAGGTTTCTGCGTAATTATCCCATTCATTAGGCTTAATTCTTTGCGATTTCAGGTCAAGTGTTCTGCGCTTCTTCATTTTTGCTCGGCTCGTTGTTATCTTAATTGCTTTCTCCAGGTCATCTGTTAGTTGCTGCCCAATGTGGACGTCGCACCTCGCCCGTTCTTCATTTATTATAGCTTTGTATTTCTTCAGTCTTTCGTGGGCATCTGTGATCATCATGGAAATCCATTCGCGATTTTGTTTCTCCATTAGTTTTTTGGCACGTGGATGATTGAGGGGGGGGACGACGTTGTAAGCATTTCGGTGTTAGTCGGTTCCGTTGGCATTCGTGTAGAAAGAAAAGCTGTTCGTTCGTTGATGCTGCTCTGTGGCTGTATGGCTGTATGTCTGTATGCTGCGTGCTCTTTTATACCCGTCTTCAGGCGACAGCATCACACAAGCATCAATCGCTTTTCGAGCATTGCCTCGGCAATAATACATAAGATATAGCAAACGCTGTCCGGAATCGCAAGTTTTCGATTCTATATAACACGCAAATTGCCGAATAAATTTCCAGTAATCCACCGAATTGCCATCAAATGTAGATAACTCTACCCTAGGCAATGAAGCAACATCGTTGACGACCTTTTGTGACATCTTCACCGCTTCCGACTCAATATGTCGATTAACCGGAACTTCAGCAACATAGTTGTCGTTGACACTGCATCCGCTCAAACGAGCTATCGTCTCCTCAGCAATCACTAAATCTCTCTCTAATTCGAGCTCACGCACAGACGGCCCATGTTTAGAGTCGAAATTAGGACTACCTCGAGATGATATACAAGAGCTACGCGAGGCAGAACCAATAGTGTCACTATCACCATTACAGGCAAGCTTATCAGTAGTGTTCAGACGTTTCGATTTACGTGGCATTATCAAAAATGGCGAAACAAAAAATAAAAAGGCAAGAACGTCACCAATGTTTGAACAGAAATGAGTAGATGTACGAGGGTCCAAGTTGATCCTCGTTCCGCTGGATTGGCGATCCAATTGACCGTATCCAATTAGGCAATTCGATTTGAGTGCTTCCCGTCAAGTTCGGGAAGAAAACGAATACTTCTCGTCCAGTTGGAGAAGAATCAAAATCCAGTTCCAAATTGAGTACTGTAACGACCAATGTCGTTAGTTAACGCGTAGATCCCCCGTCCCTAGTTCGACAAATTCAGAACCACGATTTGGGTTTACTACGGTACTGTAATTAATGACAGTTACAATAATAATGGTATACAAACCTCAATTATATCGGAACGCACCGGTACAATGGAGTCAAAACTCCAGCAATAATAGATTCAATGAAAATGACGACCTGACGCATAAAAACTAGAAATAGTTAATTTACCAATGTTGTCGTCCAAATTTCTGTATCAAACAACAAATGACACACAAATTGGTGTCCAAATTGAAACAATAAAATGAGCCCAAATACCACGTGCAAAAATATGTGGAATTTAATGGCAGCCAAGCAAAATCAATTAGTTCAACAAAACAAAAAATGTGTACAAGTGGATCGAACAGTATCAAAAATGTATACACAAATAGGTAAAACCGTGAAGAATTAAGAAAAAATCAATTTGTTTAAATAGAAAAATAAGAAGGAATTTTACACAAATTTTTGTCATTTACAATTAGCTCCATATCAAGAACGCAACAGTTTGGCGACGGGTTTATTCAAGTTACGAAATCATGAAACAATCCAAGATAGAAATTCTTTTGCAGCGACAAATGATGCTGATGGAACTTCTACTTCAGAAGCAAGTACCAATCACAGAACCTCGTGCTATTCCACCCTCCGTTGACGGAATTGCGAACAGTATCGCAGAATTCTCCTATGATCCGGAAGCAAACGTCACGTTTGAAACTTTGTTCAGACGTTATGAAGACCTTTTTCGTGTTGATTTTTCAGTCCAAGATGATGCATGGAAAGTCCGGCTGCTGCTACGTAAACTTGGCCCAGCAGAGCTGGCTAAGTACTGCAACCTGATCCTTCTCAAGAATCCTCGGGATAGAAATTTTGATGAGACGATCGAGTCACTGATTCAACTTTTTGGTGAGCACGTATCTCTCTTCAACACTCGTTACAGGTGCCTGAAGCTGAAAATGAACGACACTGACGATTTTCTGACACACATAGCATTGTCAATGGCGATTGTGAACGTTTCAAGTTGCGGTCCCTCACAGACGACCAGTTCAAGTCCCTGATATTCATATGCAGTCTGGTATCTCCGCGTTTCGCTGATATTCGAACGCGACTGCTCAACAAACTTCAGCAAGAACCCTCATTCACTCTCCAAGCCATTGGTGATGAATATCTACGACTGGTCCGTCTC